>OY540803.1:6834365-7069208 GCA_961205885.1 Ptychoptera albimana
ACACATTTAAAGCTTCACTAAGAAAGCAAGTGAATAGGAAACAAGTTTATTAGGTTTAAAAGTAAGTAATATTAAGAAAATATACATTTTGTTGTGTTCTTTATGCCCGGAGGCATTTTTTCCGGATAATAAATCAAAATTTGCAACAAATATTAATAAAACAAGACTGAATATCAACAACACTAACCTTATCCTCTCTCTCTATGCATGTGTATTTAACTACTTACTAACTCACTTAATCACCCACTCAGCCAACACTCCTGACCCAAAATATAATAATAAAAGTAATATTTGGTTGAATAGTCTGAGCATAAATCATCGAAGGACGAATCGTTAATCAAAAGGTTATAAATAAATAAAATTTACTTCTATTTTTATTCAGAAAACTTCCCTAGAGATTCGGATTTGAAGAGAAAAATAAGAGATTCTAGGACGTTAGATTAGTTTATTTTTTTTTTTATTTTTATTTCTATGATATGAGAGTTAATAAGTCAAGGCTTATTAATGTAATCATTCACTGGTTATGAATAGTTATCGTTAAATCGCCACCCAATATTATTCGATAGTTACAAAATTATAAATTTATTTAATATTTGTTACCACCATTACCCCAAATTAATAACTTTTGTTAGTTGAAACCTAGAATTTTTTTTCTTTTGTCAAACCCAATAATAAAATTTCATATTATCAGTAGACATAATTTCTAGTACAGTAGAAACAATTCAAAGTTTATTATTTTTTTTATTATTATTATATTAGTCTCTAAAGGTTCATATTTAAATTTTGAAAAAATTATCAAATTTTATGTAAAAATAACAAATTATACTCTCGGGTGAAAAATACATTTTCGTAAATTCACGTCTATTTTTTTTTTCTTTTCTTTTCATTTCTTTAATTTTTATTGTTAACTTGGAACTATGAATAAAACTTAAGTTTAAAGTGTTCTACTTATTCATTAAATTTTATGTTTTATTTAATTAAATGCAATAATTAACTTCTTTACTTTAGTTTTGTTAGAAGCTTGAGTATTTCCAATTAAAGCACTCAAAAGTCAACCCAACATTATTTTATATATTATGTTTAACTTTACTATAAAACTGTCTGTGTATTATATTAAAGTTTTTCGCACTGATAAAGAAATCAATACATTGAATTAAGAAAAAATAAACATTTGTACAGAACTACAGAACAGTAACAGGCGTACGTAAGTGGAGAACAAAAAAAAAAAAAAAAAAATTACACCAGGTGAAATAAAAAGTTTTTTTGTAATGAAATTAAAAAAAAAAGCTTCTTTCGGTTTAATTAAATTTTTGTTAATTTATGAGAAAAACACGCTTACTGAAGTTAATTAGAACCCTTGACTTTTTTTTTTTATTGTTCACTTTTATTCGTTATTGATTTTTTTTTTTTAAAGGGATCAAGTTCATGATATCAAAGGATTACAATTCATAGGTTAATGCGGTTTATGTGTATTTAAAATTAAAATAATTTATTCAATACAAAAATAATGATTAAAGATTAACTGATTACCGATAATTATGAATAAATAATTAATCAAATATATTGATACAACAGCATTGGAATTTTCGTGTATTACGTAGTCACTATCACCTGTTAATTGTTTAAACAGATGCCATTTCTTTAACACAATATTCAGATTTATTATTTGAAATAATATCATTTCTACACATAATAGGAATTCTTATGTAAAATAATATTCTGCCTTCTGGTACGCTAATCGTTCAAACACAAAAGGTTTTCGATTTTAATAAAGCTTCAATTTTAATTTAAAGAGAGTGACTTACTTTTTTTATTCAATGTAAAAAATCCAAAAGTAAACCCACAAAAAAAGAAATCTTTTATGAATTTTCTATTTACCACAGAAAATTCATAAACAAATTTGTTGTTGTTCTAGGATGTATGAATGTTAAAAAAGAATAATATTTTTGTGGTTTACCTGTTACCATTAAAAATGACCTTGTTATGTATACTAAAAAAAAAAAGGAAATAAATTATATGAAATAATGTAGATGATGACAAGGGTTTTACATTAATTAATTAATGTGACCAGAAATCAGAACCGCAAGTGGTTTTTATTTTGAAAGAAATTTATTGATGTTGAAAATATAATATAAAATGAATTACTACGGAATATACACACTTTAAAATGAAGGAATCACCACTAAAAGACCCTTGAATAAATAATATAGAAAATGAAAATTGAAAATTATGTATTATGGAATAGCAAAAAAAAAAAATAAAATAAAACGTAAAATGATTTTAATAAATTGAAAAGTTATTTAATTTTCAGAATACTAAACTCAAGTAAAAGTTACTTATTGACATCATTAAATTTTAATAACACTTTATTTTTTAGTTTAATATTCCAACTTATGGAAACAGATGTTTCACGTTGATGGAGTTATATAATAATAAAGTTGATACTAATAACTAAATGGAAGGGAAATAACATAAAATTTGCACGTTTTTTTTTTTTTTTTTTTTTTTTGTTTTTGATTGTTTAGTTTTGCTGTTTCAAACCTAATAAATTTCACCTTTTCTATTTATCCTATTTATCCTATTTATCAATCAAATTTCAACAATTTTCCTTATTTTCCATTAAATAGGAAATCACACCACAAATTTTAGCCCAGCAGTAATATTTTCGGAATTTAATTTAATGAATTTCCTACTGCATTAATCCGTATTAAATATGACTAAAGGTAAGGAACTTGATAGGATTTTGGCTCAAACTCCGATATATTTATTTTTAGATTGAAATTGAAATTGTAGGCTTTATAATTAATGAGGATTAACCGTTTACCGACATACCTACCTCTCTTTATAATATGTTGTAGCGAATTCAATCAATTATACTGCAAGAGTTTCATTTATACAAAAAACACACAAATATACGTGGTTTAAAAATATTGAAGGAATAATAAAATAAATACTGAATACATTTGCGGCAAAAAATAAAAACAATCAAAATACGCAAATAGCATTGAAAAATAATCTACGATTTTCCATGTCACATTACTAACAATTTAAAACACCATCGGCTCGTGAGCTTACGGATTGGACATCTCATGGTAAATATATGTAAAATATTAATAAAAAAAAATGTATTAAATTCTGTTTATTCGATTAGAAATTAAAGAATTAACTTTACTGAATTACTTTATGTTGCATTGTTTATGCAATTACCATATTTCTATTAATGGTTATAATTAAATATTGATGACACTTAATGGATTTGTAAAATTTAATTTTACAATTCAAAATATGCATGTTGAAAGTTAATGATCTTTTATAAAATGTAATCATTTATTAAATAATATTAACCAAGTGTATAAATGTGTACAAAAATTGTAGCTAATTTATGTCGTTAGGGGAATTATAACAAAAATTAAATTAAAATTATGTAAATGATGCTTGATGGTAAAACAAATTAAGTTTAAAAGTGGTTTTTACCATTTTATTTTTAAATAAAAATTGTATATTGATTACAATTTCCGGTACAGCATATATATAAAGATATTTTGTGATTTGTTACATTTTCATTTTCATTTATATTATTATTATTTTTTTTTTGTGAAGCACTTCAACACAACTAAAGTACATAACATAACCTTTATACTGATTAAATGAAAGATGGGCTTCTTCCAAATAAGGCTAATTAAATCATAATCTATATACATATTCTCTAACTGTTTCTATATATTATAACCTAGTTCGTTGCTACTGGCTATGCTTATTATGTTTTATGAACAATTTTTGCTCATTTAAAAAACGAAACAAAATAAGTATCATTAGAATTTATGATTATTGTTGGGATTTTATTACAACATTCTTTCTTATAATAAACAACAAGAAGAAAAATAAAAAGAAAAAAAAAAACAATTTGTTTTAATAGATTGCGTTCTATTATCATAATACATATGAGTTCTATCCTTTATAATAATGACGATGATACTTAAACATAATTTAATAATATAAAATGTGAATATGACGATACCATGACGAAATTATTACAAAACAGAAATAATTTTGTTTAAAACAATTTGATTTTTTATTAAAACAAAACAAAAAAAAATAAAAATTTTGTGGACTTGATTCTGTTTAAAGTGATCAAAGTGCTATGCTTGATACAATTTTAACATACAAATAATTGCGTTTCATCGTCATGACAGCATATTTCATGTTTTTAATCAATAAAAATAAAACAATCAGATGCTGACAATCTTGTTGGAATTTATTTATGTGATATACAAAAATATTAGAAATATTTATAAAGTATTTAAAATTAATCCAATTACGGCTTGTGGTACGATAAAATTCTATTTTAGTTTCATTGTACTGCACGGATTCTTTAAATGCAGAAAATCAATGAAAATGAAATAAACTTCAACTAACATTTGTAAGTTAATTAAATGTGAAAATGTTCTGTTCTATTCTAAAGTTTAAACTGGAAAAAAGCATGCATTGGAAAAATGTATCAATAAGAGATTCTTGATTATCAGATCTTTTTAATTTATAAATCCATAGATCTTTCTCCCTTGTCTACATACATATTTATGAATGTTGTACAATTGTTGTTATGCTTCTTACACAGTTACATTTATTACTAAAAGTAATAGCTAAAACTTGGTTATAATTATTAAATAAATTATTATCAAGCATTAAAAAAGAAACGTATTAAAAAATAAATGTATTTTATAAACTAAAAGCACAGCTGCAAAATCCCTAATCTTATTTAAAAAAAAAAAAATAAATTCTTTGCATAGTTTTAATTGTATGCAATAATTATTTTATTATTATTATTATTATAAACCATACATGCATATAACTATATATATATAGTTTCTAATTGTTAAAATGACATGATGATTATAATCTAGATTTATAAATGTCATACCATATGTATTATAGAAATAATTTTAACAAATAAAGATTCACGATTAATCATCATAACCATTATCACTCCATTATGTGACATTTAAATCCTTCTTTCTTTCTATAATATATCAAAATGCCTTAAAATAAATGTTTATCAAATTTATTCTTATTAAAACATAAATGCTACACCTATATTTATGTATATCTTGAATGATGATAAGTATAAATCAGCTTGAATGAAACGATGATATATTACATAACAAAAAAAAAAAAAAGAAAAAAAAAACTTTCTTTTTATTATTCATTTCTTTATATACCTAATTTGATAAAATAAATAATATTTAAACCACTTCAAAGATTTTGCTTTCATCTTCTTCTAGTATTAAAATATTATAAAATTTAATTATTTTTTTTTATTAATAAATACAAACTTAAGAAGTTAATTAACGAATTTTAGAATAAAAATAATTCATTTTAACTTTAAATTTTAAATAATAAAAAATTTTTATCCAACCAGTAATCAAATACTTAAGTAAAATATTTATTTTTTCTAAATAATAGTAAATATAGAATGTTTCTCCATAAAATAAAAAAAAAAACATTTTTGTTTTTAAAAACCATGACAAGAGTTAATTTTAAGATTATTACCCCTAAAGGGAAATATTTTTAATTAAAAATGTTTTTTTTATTTTTTTGCATTTTAGAAAATATTTTAATATATTAATAACTCGGTAAGTGTTTCAACTATTTATGATAAGAAAAATAAAATAAATAAATAAATAAATATTTTCTATAATAATTAAATTATTTAATATAAAATTTAAAAAAAAAACAATTTTACTGTGGATTTTTACTGTCGATATTCCTTAATAAAAGTAACAGAGAAATACGTATATCTGTTTAAAGAACCAAAATAAAAATCCCCCATAGAGTTCACCTTTATAAAAGCTCTCTAAATATGTCATAAATCGTTATGTTTTATTTAATTTTTTTTTTTTTTATCAAATTTTATGAAAAAATTTTGAGGTGAACATATATAATTTAAATAAGCGTTGAGTAAATATTTTTATATCCAAAATGTAAATATTTAGTCAATTTAACTTTATCGATTTGAAAGTATTTTAATTTAATGTATTTGACATTTATATGACGGATAAGTTAAAAATACACAAATACTGGTTTGAATAGGGAAGAAAAAAAAAAATGGTAAAAGATTAAATTTAAATCGAAAATAACTGGGAAACTAATGAAACCATTTTGCGTGGTACATAATATGTTATAAAATTCAGCCGCATTATACAATTAAATAATTTTGTTATATTAGGCACCGCATCTAATTCGTTATGCTTTTTTATTTAATCCAATTAAAAGATATGTGTTATTAACAGGGTTGGAAAATATAATTATTATAAAACAAAAATTATGTTGTAAGGGTTTAAAAAAAAAAACAACAACAAGATTCTTGGTTAAAATTTTCATCGCGAAAAGCAATAAGCGGGAGGATATGAGCGTTAAGAACTAAAAGAAGGTGAATTTTATTTCTTGTCGTTAAAGATAACATCAGATCCTTGGTTATGATATTATTTAATTATTATGATAAAGTAAGCAATTATTATTAATTTTATTAAACGATGAATAATAAAAACAACAAATTTGTTAATAAAATATTATATGAATTGAGGCTTCATTTTCAATGGTGCAATGATGTTATTCTGACAAAAAAAAACATATTTATAAGCTAAATTCTTATATTTTAATAATTTTAACGTGTTTTAATTTATAATAAAATTTAATTAAAATTCAACAATGAATTTTACCATAATTATAATGCATTTATAATTGCATTTCCTATTATAATTACAATGGCTTAATTATAATACAACACACAAAAAAAAGGCATTAATTAATTACATTGTTGAATAATATTACAAATTATTATTATTTTTTTCATAATTTAAAATAGTTTTTCTGACACTTCACAACCTAGTCATATTAAAATTAATAAATATTTCGATTATATAAACATACAAATATATAATTTTCTAAATTTTCCTATGCTCTACGTTATGCTGGACACTTGAATAACGACTACACATTGCATTTAAGGCACATTGCATGATTTTAAGAAAATAAACAAAAAATTAATGTTTCTTTTATAGCGAATATTTGAATGTAAATATTTATTTAAATATTTTCTAGATAAATAAAAAAGGAAATGAAAACGTTTTGTTTTCAAAACAATTTTAATTATAATATTGCATTCTTACTGCACATTCTTATAAAACTATTATTATATTATTTACGCCATAAAAATTGTATTTTTAACTCAAAACATTATATGTGTATAGTTTGGGATTCAAAATAGCTAGAGCACCTGTAGATTTACTTCATATTTTTATAAATATTTATGTAGCGTACTGATAATTCATCAGCATGTAATTCAATCTGGACGATTCAAAGAAGAACAAGTCATTCAAGAACGAGTCATCCAGCAGACGATACATTTTCAAGCAGTACATTGATTCGTAGTATATTGGATTTACTACAGTTTTCGCATATTTTAAATCAATTCATATATTGGGTAACTATCATGCCATATACATTGTTTTGTTCTGTACAATTTAATATTATTTAAATACTTATCGATTACAAAGTCTTTTCAATGGAAATGTAACAATGTAACAATTTCATATACGTTATAACTAAACCTCTAACCTCTTCACCTTTAATCAATGTAGTTATTTTTTACACATTTTTAACGTTTAGAAACATTTCTCTTTGATTCTATTTTAAAATTTTATCATTAAATTACTTTTAAGCAATTTAACGTGATCAAACATTACTCATCTGATTATAATTGAAAGTAAATCAATTGTTTAATTAATTTCTGAAGAAATTTCTAAGTAAAATAGTGAAAGCTTTTATTTTATTGTAATTTTCTTTAATTTTTTTAATCCACAGAAAATGCATAACACATAGTTTTAAAGCAATTATAATTTGTTGACTACTGAACACCAAATGTAATTAATTTTTTTTTTTATTTTTATAATTAAATTTATACACAAGTATATGTTACATCTTAATTATTATATAAGTCCTTTTGTTTCTTTCGTTTTTTTTATAATTGTAGTGTAATAATGTGTGGCATAACATAATTGTATAGATCCTTGTGAAGACACGACTGAATTAATTAACACATAATAATAATAATCCTTGACATAGTTAACTTATAAAACAACTTATAAAGGCTTATTCTGTTGAATAATTATATACTCATACAATTTGTTCACTTAAAACTACTGATTCTAAAATATTATTAACTATGGATAGTATGGTAGATTTATGGTAAATATTTTTAAAATTTATTTTTCCAATTTCCTCCTTGGCCATTAATTCGAAAAAGAATTTAATAAAAATAATCCATTTAACTATATAAACAAAGCGAATTATTATTATTCTTTATGTTTATAGTACCCAATAAAATACATATTTGCAAAAAAAAAAACCACATAAATTATTACTGGAGATATTCTGTGTGCCATCTAATTAACAGCAAACATAAATAATAATAAAAAAAAATCAGAACATTATTCATATTACACGATATATTTTTCTACATAAAATGTGACAAAAAATGATTAATTATTTTTTACAAAGAAAGTTTTTATCGTTAAACAAATTTAATTAAAATTGTTTTCGTGCTATAAAGTTTACTTTTCATGTAGTGATGTGCAGTAGTAATGCAATCATAATTGTTAATGCTAAGAACGTAAAATAAAATCTCTTATCTAACTGTTGACCAAATATAAAGCAATGATAGAACAATGAATCATGAATTTCGATGTTATTAAACCGAAAAAATTCCAAGTATCTAATTCACATATAAATAATCTCTCTGTTGTAAATTGTGTGCAATGAATTAAATCAAATTCCATAGCTTATTATATAAGTCAAGGGCGTTAAACATATTGCATAGCGGCTCTGTTAAAAAAAATTTTCTTTATTTATGTTTGATTTTGATTTAACAGAAAAAAAAAAATCATTTTTTTAGTATATGAATCAATTTTTCATGTTTTTTCAACGAAAAGTTTTTTTTTTTTTTTATCTTTTTGTTTTACAAAGTACCCAGAGGTTATTATAAAAAGCTTTACAAAAACAATACCAAAACAAAAAATAAACCATAAGCTAAATTTAATCTTTTTTCACTTAACAAACCACTTGTTACGAATAAGAAATATAATTTTTATTGATTTAATATTATAATATTGGGTATTATAAAAGTAAAAAAGAAATGAAAAGAAAAAATGGAAAATGATTTCCAGAAAGTTAACCAGAAACGCAACACCGACGGCTTGTTATTTAAAATTAATAGAAAATCATCTTAAATTAAGACACAACATAAATTAGAAAATATTAATATTTATGGTTATAACAAATCAATTAGATTATATAATTTGTAATAAGTTAATAAATGAAATTCACTGTTAAAATGTTATTTCAATCTACAAGATAATGCGGTTACGGATATTTATGAGAAAACTTTTTTATAATGATATATTGTGTGTAAATTTATCACTTAGCTTATATTTTATTAAATCATATTAATTACAACGAATTGTTATAAAGATTAAACGTAAAATATTATTCTTTCGGTTTGTTAGATTGTTTTAAATCAGTATGTTGCCAAATATTCGTTGTTATTATTAGGCAAACAATTTAAATTTAAATAAATATTTAATTAATCTACAAATAAATATGTGCTTGCTACTTGTTGTGACTTTAAGTCGTTTCAACATTGTTCATTAGTTTCCGATCGATGGTTTTCTGATCTTTTAATTCCCTTCCAGCTATGCAAGTATGTTTTTTTTTCTCATTATAATTATCTGTTCTAACCAGTCAGCTTTTATTTTTTATTTAATTAGTTCGCATGTCCTTGTTGTTTCTCTCAAAAATTAGTTGAATTAAAATATACTTAGTAATACATTAATTTAATTATTTAATGCAGCACAGTCATAAAGCATCAAGAACTTTAGTACTTTTCCCTGTTAAACTTTAAATTAATTTTAATCACTCAGACACAATCACAAAAGCTTTTATTTCTGGCCTACTTACTACGAAGATATAAGAAACTTTTAATTGTTATCAAAAATGCTTAGTCGTAGTTTTAAGAAAGAAAAAGTTTTTAAATGCAATTGGGAACGATAACATTGGACATTAACATTAAGCTTTTTATTAATTAAAAAACGTGTAGTTTAGCCCATTAATATATATTTTTATTAAAAATTATTACATAATTGTTATTATACACTATAGATTAATTAATCCTTTATGATGATTTAATTTTACGTAACATAAAGTGATTCACAATAAATTTATTAATTACCGTAATGTAATTTTATGATCACGTAATCCAATTAAAAAATAAAAATAATAATAATTATAATACAGGGTGAAAAAATTTCTATTCGCAAAAATAGTAAACAAAACAAAAAAAAAAAAAAACTATTTCAATGTGTTTAAGTCACTTAAATTTACAAAAAAAAAAAAAATTCATTTTCTTTATTGTTTAACCAATGTCTAGAAACTTTAAAACAATCACAAAATATAACTTTTTATTGAATTACTAAAGATAAAAGACTTAAGACTTTTATGATGTTTCAGGAAAAGAATTAAACTAAAATGAAAAACATTTAACCTTTGTAATTCTTCTAAAAAAAAAAAAAAAGACTCTTAGTTCCAAGAAAATGTATTTTCTAATTTGTTAAATCTTTATATAAAGTTATTATTTTCTGTGAAAAGTTATCATGTGTGAATTTACAAAGCATTTAACAATTATCTGATAGTCCCTTACATCTTGTTTCATATGTATTTTTTTTTTTTTTTGTTATATTAATTTAATTGTTTTATATGTTATCAGTTGCAGGAATACTAATTACAATATATCTTCTTGTTAAACTACTATTTTCTATTGTCTTGTATAACTAATTCTGTATTTTAAATGTTTTTGCTCTTCGAAATGAAATTAATGCAAAGTATTTGATTCAAGAAAAAAACATTAATGTAAGGACACTGCTTTACAATATTACCACCATTTATGTTGAATAATGTTTTTATCCATCTCTAGAAAATCCTAGTTTATTTAAAAAAAAAAAAATTTGTTTACATTTCCGTGTCCTTGGGATAAATAAAACTATCTAATCATGCCGGCTGAATATTTTCTGATAAACTTTTTCACAGAAATATGTTGTTTACGTTACAGAATACATGTAAATAGATTATTACACATGAAAAAACGTTTATATTGTTATTTTGTAAAGTGTTGAATGGGTGAATTTTTTTTTTGGTATAAATACAAAATCAATAATCGGATATTTTGTTTTTTTTTTGTATTTACTCTTCGACTTTTTCAAATTCAAATTTATTTAAAGGATGAAACGTTTTACGAAAAAAGAAAACTTTGCAAATATCTTACAATGCAAATATAAATAAATATTTTACGATATTCAATACTGAAAACTATTCTAGAACAAAAATTCTATATAAACAAGAATATATAAAGGATATCCTTGACATTGGCTTTAAATTTGTCATTTCTTGATTATTCTTCTACTTGTTTTTTTTTCTTCTTAAATTAAAAAGTTTTAAACCATTTTACTCATGCATGAATTTATTTATGAAAAAAAAAAGTTTTTAATTTATGGTACTGCTTTATCCCATTTTTCTTTCTTTTTTTTTTGCAAATTCATTTATATTAGTTGGTAAGATTTTCAAAGATAACTTAAAGCCAACTATGCACTCCATATACATATTCATCTTCAAACAAAACTTAAATATATAAGAAAAAGATAAAAAAAAAATTTCTTTTTATACAGTAAAAGTGTTTATAAAATTTAATTTGTTGATAAATATCTTAATCTCAATAGAATAGTATGAGGGAGGAAAGATATTTTTTTACTATAAATATTTTCCCCTAATGAAGAGTAATTTTTTTTTACGATCTTCTTGAGAATTTTTTTTTTTTTTTTGAATACCATAGAGCCATTTAATCAACAATAAGCACTGTGAAAGCACAACAATATATATTAAATAAATATATTTTACCAATCATCTGGATGATAATTTGTATATTCACTTCAACAGTAAGACAAATTTCAGGAAGTTTATCTTTAAATTGTAATTTGATTTTATTATAGTTTATAAAAAATATTCAGGAATTAAAATATTATATACTCTGGGCTTTTACTGTATTAATTCGTAAATATTTGTTAAATCATTTTAGAAATATACCTTCTATGATTACTTTTATGTAAATGTAAATTATTATTATGTAGTTAAGGAATGTTATCAAGGATGTACATAAATACAATGCAATAAATATCAAAATCTTATCTGATAAAACTAATTTTGAATTGCATAAAATATTTTTAAGTAAATAAATCCTCTTATATGTTTTGTATAATCTATTCAATTAATATTATAACAATATAAAATGTTAAGTAACCGGCTTAATTTAATTGTGATCTGAACTGTGAATAAACGTGCTTAGAAGAACCGTTTTTAACAATAAATAATATTAAAAGAAAAGAAAAAACCCAATAAAATTTTTCCACAAAAAACGTTTTGCAATTTCTTTTTATATAGTTAAAAAAAAAAAAATTTGAAGATTTTTCATCACGTATAGTTGTAGTCACAGTTGTAGAATGGATATGGCTTAAATAAAATTGTTTGACAACAGTTTTTAGGAATTTAATTTAATGTTCTGTGATATAACGTGTGGTCAAATTTATTTCATTTATTAAATTCATTCCTCTATCCTTGTTACGTAAACAATATTTAATTGTGAACCAAAAACTGAACAATATCTGTAATTAACTTTTGAAAACAAAAAAAAAAATTTCTACAATTACAAATATTTATTTATTAATTGAAACATGTGAAAAGATTTATTATGACATATTTATTGTAACTGATACTACATATAAATCATAAGTCACTTTAAATCAATCGATAAATATATCAAAAAAAAAAAATATCAGTGAATTAATGTCATTCATAATATTTCTTGATTTCAATAGAATTATATTTATATATGCATAATTTATTAATTCAATATAAAATTTAACGTTGAACATCATTTATATATTTTATGAAACACAACAGTCAATCAAATTCAATACAACATATAATTCCATTATTATTTAACGAAATAAAAAATTTGATCAATTTTTTTTTGGCATTTTATTGTTGCTGCATTTTGTTACTGAACACATGATCCTGGGGGTTCCATAAAAAAATTTCTTGTACATTTTCCCACACTTACGCATTGATACGGATTAAATTTACTAATTTGGATAGGTACGATAAGAGGAAAACCATAAAACTATTAATCAGTTACATAATTGAATGCATTCAAAAAAAATTCGTTGAATATAATTGGTGATCTAACCGAACATTGGAAATGTTAACCTGTTGCATTATTATGAGATTTTTTTAACGATTTTAATTTGATTAATTAAAGGTAACTGCGATGCATCAATAATCTTCGTTAAATTATAAATTACAAACGCTTAATTATAGTTAAATGATAAAATAATAAATCAGGATAGAACAAATACAATTTTAATTAATATAAATAGCTTTCATACGATAGATAAGTAATTAGTATAAGTAGAAATCGATATTACATTTCAACGACTAACAGAACAAATACACAGTCATGTATTTTCTTTGGTAAAAACATAAAAAAAAAGGTAAAAAGTATTTAATTGAGACAATTTCCATTCATTACTTTTTCTTTTTCTTTTTTTTTTTTACACACAAATCTACCATATTTATGTCCCTATTTTATATTTTTAATTAAAAAAAAAAAAGAAGTAATTTCTGTATATAAATTCAGAATTATGAAGAAATAATAGGAAAAAAATAAAAGCTTAAAGCAAAATATTTATTAAGGTTGTTATAATGAACAGTAAAATATAATGTTTTTGATTAGGTGCGAGGAGACTTACTGCATACAACAGATTTCTGCTATTAATTAAGCCACAGGGATAAATAATACACACAGAGAAATATTATTTTTTCGTTATAAAATGCAAAACATTTTGGTTTTTAATTTACTTCATTTACATTTTTTTTTTATGTCCACTGATCTTATGTCGTTAACCAAAAGGCCAGTTTTGTTGTAGATTATTATTATTATTTTTTTTCAAAAGGCTAGTCATTAGCTTTTCTTAGAGGAAACCTATAGGAAGTGTAAAATATTATTAATTAAAGTGCATAGCATTAATCAGTTTTATTTGGCATTAAACCAAGCATGTCTAATCTGCGACATACCAATACCTATCGTGCGGTCCTCAATGAATTTCGTAATATTAATATTACATAAAATATTTGATTAACAAACTCTAATAAAAAATCTGCAGCATTTAAATTTCAAACCATTTTTCCAATTTTTTCTTAATAATTAAAACTCTTTAAGCAATGCTTCGTTTTATTTAACGGTTACAACTTCTGTGTGTTGACAATGTATTTAGTAACGAATGCTCTCGTGCTTATCTATTTTTATGAATATTTAATTGTATCTGTGGCCCTTAATAGCTTTGGATTGTGCTATGCAATCCATAGTGTTCAAAAGTTTGAATGCATTAAACTATAAATCAAAGAAAGAGATTAAACATTACTAATTGTTGATAAAAACGATTCATAAACCATGTTTAAGTGTTTCTATTCAATTCGCAAGTATTTTTATAAATAATACCATCGTTTACTTTGCACAGCAATAAAAGGAAAAATAAAATGAAAAGATAATTAATAAAATTATTATACACATGAATCATGTTTATTATGATATTTCTTATTGCATAGATTAATGAATATTAATATAAAACCGTTAAAAAAAAAAATAAAAATATCCTTTAAAAGTATTATAATAAAAACTCAGCTGTTATTACCACGATAAAATAAAGATATTAAAATTTTATGATCAGACAGGTATAATAAAAATATAATATATTTTAATTCAGTTTTGTATATAGAAAAAATTAATTTCTATTTATTAACAATAAATTTATTTATTATAAATAAACTATGTGCCGTAATTATTCAAATAATTATTATTAATTTATTATAGATATTTACTTAGTCTAAATAAATAAAGTTTTTAATCTTATTAAAACTATTGATGTAATAAATAAAAAAAAAAAGAAAAAGTTTTATAATAATTTAATGAGGTTCTATAAGAGAGGATAAATAACAAAATAACTTTCAAGAATAACAAGAAAATCTTTTCCTTTTTTTTTTTTATTTAATTACTTTGAGCGTACAATAGATAAGTTTCATCGGCAACAAAAAATAAAATTACTTTTTTACTGCGAAGTGATTTTTTGAACTTTGATTGGATTTGTTGTGTTTATCGATTAAAATCTCACTGATTTTTAGCATGTCCATTTTATAAATAATAACACTTTAAATATAAATTCTGTTTATAATCGTATGTGGGGGGGATATTAAAAAAGAAAAAAAAATTGTTTTTATGTAAAATTGGCTAGAAGGTTTAATAGTAGCATTCTCGTGATTTCCGTGAATTTACTTCTTTAATGTTTATTCTATAATTTGCTTTTTGTATTTTTTTGTAGTTTTTGTGTTTTGTATTTTTTTTAAATCTAAACCAATTATCCAACTGTCCATTCACTGTCAAATTAATTAACGTTTCGACCAAATCACAAATTGTTTAATCAGTTTATTTCATTTTGAAATTAATTAATTCACAATTTAACAATACGTTTATAAAATTAGATGATTTATTATAAAAATAGCTAACTATCTTTATCAGTATTTTTATTTATTATCAATTAAATTAAATTGATTGAAATTACGTAGTAAAACCGATTTAATTGTAAATCTATTTAAACAAATTTTCTAATGTAAAAAATAAATCAGATAATAACCATAAATTAATAAATAAATCTAGGTTAAATCAAATTGGTTATCCTTTAAAAATAAAATAAATTAGTATGTCAACAACCAGATAATATCACAAGGCTTTGTTATTAATCGTATTGTGATCATCTAGATAAAGCTGTTATTAAAAAAAAAAAATGGTTTCATTCAGCTTACAATCCATAAAATGTCCTTATGAAGGATAATTATAAAAAATTATATTTTGTACAAACCTTTTTTCAACAAACGGTCATATCTTAAACAAACAATATTATAAGCGAAAAATGTGATAATAATCCTTCTCCTCTTTTTTTTTTTGTAAAGCATTAATTTAATCTGGATGGTTTACGCTTTTTTTTTTTTTTTTTTTTTTTTATTGAAATAAAATAATTTTTCATTTTACAACATAAATCATTTTTTTATAAACACTTTTATATATTTTTTTTTAAACTATTTATATTAGGTTAATGCAAAAAAAAAAAAAAAAAATATTTTCATTTTTCGTTTTATTAATAAAAATTTCATCGGTTGTTATGACTCACACTTTTCAAACTCAGTCACTGTTTAGATCTTGTCTAATCAACAGTGAATTACAAAGTAAAAAAAATTAAAAACCGGTTATATTAGCAAAAATAAATAATATAAAAATTAATATTCAAGTATAATAAATTATATTTAAATAAATTATAATTGAATTTAGTTAAAAGATAAATTTAAATAAAATAAATTTATCAAATAAATGTTAAACGAAAATGAAATAGTAAATAACAATAATCTTAAAAATGAAAATCCTACATTAAAGGAAAATGATGTAAATAATGAATTAATATCAATAAACAGAGTTATTAATAATAATATTAAAACAAAATTAAAATCTAAACTTAATGAAAAATCTAAAATAAAAAAATCCAAAATGGTAATAAAAAAAAGTAAATGTGATTGTATACAGGTGAAAAAAAACTATGAAAAATTAAAGAATGAATATGAAGAATTAAAACAAAAATTTATTAATCTCCATGAAATAATAAATAAAATGGAAAAAGTGAATATTATCGATATGGAAACAAATACTGTTACAGATAATATTACAACGGTATATAGTGAAAAGGAACACGAGGAGGAAACAAAAGATATAGACAATAATGATTTTATTTTAACGCTAAAAAAAAAAAATAATAATAACAAAAGGAATACAAAAGAAATAAATAATATATTAAAAAATAAAAACATAACAGGACTAGAAAATATTACAATAGATGAAATTCAAGAAATACAAATAAATAAAAATAATTTCAATCAAAAAAATAATAATAATAATAATAATACAAATAAAATTAATTATAATAACAATACAAATACGATTAAATATAATAAAATCCCTCCTATTAACATATTTAATCAAGATCCTTTAGATATAATTAAATTAATCACAATAAACTTAAAAATAAATAAAAATGAATTTTACATTAAAAAAATATTTAAAAATAAACATTCAATTCATTGTTCAAATATTACAAACTACAATAAAATCAAAAAGGGTCTAGATAATATTGATACACAATATTATTCTTATACCCCGTTAATAGAAAAAAATAAAATTTTGGTGCTGAAAGGACTAAACGGGAACGAAAATGAAACAGAAATCTTAAATGCATTAAATGATTATAGGTTAAATAATATAATAATAAATAAAGTAACAAGACTATCAACTAATAAATCAATAAAAGATAATGTTATTTTACCAATTTTTCTAATACATCTATCGGCTGTTTCCGATACTAAAGAATTATACAAAATTAAATACTTAAATAACATGATAATATATTGGGAAACACTCCAAAAAAACGACATCATGCAATGCAAAAGATGTCAAAGATTAGGACATGCAGCACCCAACTGCAAAATGGAATATAGATGCGTAAAATGTATAACACCACATTTACCAGGTGAATGTAAAATTAATAAAGAAAACAATTCACATAATACTTTATATTGCACATTATGCAAAAAAAATGGACACCCGGCATCATACAAGGGATGCGAAAAATATATTGCATTCAAAGAATCAATAAATAAAAATAAAAACATCATTACTATAAAACAAACAATTGAAAAATCTAAGTCATCAGCATTTACGAACCCAAACACTTCATTTGCGGAGTTATTTAACAAAGTAAAACCGAAAATCACACAAACACCAGATAAAGAAAAGGACAACATTTCCGAAATTAAAAACACATTGATAGAATTGGTTAATAAAATAAATAATATGGAACTTAATTATAAAAGGGATAATATAAGGTTAAACAAAATATATTCAAAACTCATTAATGAATAATATAAAAAAAAATAATTTTATATATTAATTTTAAGTTAGATATAAGTTAGATTTAAGTTAGTTTTAAAACCATAATTTAAGATTAGTTATAAGATGCATATATAATCAATTGTTTTTTAAATTTTCAAATGAATTAAAATTATATAGCATTATATCTCAAAAAAATAAAATAAAATTTAAGATAAATAGTCGTTTAAGACATAAATAATACAAAACAAAAATAGTAATTTAGAGTATTCGTAAACGAATCATTTAATTAATAAAAATAATACAAGGATTAGTAATTTTTTTAAATATTTGTTATACTAAAAAAAAAAAAAAAAAAAATGAGGAATTAATAAATAAAATATTATAAAAAAAAAAAAAAAAAAAAACACTTTTCAAACTTTTTATCAGCGTTTTTAATCCACTGAAGTAACATTTCTATTTTCTGTAAATGCAAAAGGATGAATTTTTTTTATATTTATATGTTTTTGTAATGTCTTAAGAGACATGATCTTGTAAATATAGAGTTAGTCACATGCCAATAAACACTTGACGCTTATTTTAGATCATCAATTTGAAAATTTAATGAGAATTTACCAGTTCCAGTCCGTAACTTTAGGTAATTAAAATTTTCAGCAATTATATAATAGACAATTGTCTTATCCTTTAAGCCTATTAATTTAACAAATAGCATTAAAGAATTTGACCTTGACACAAGACGGGATATAATCCGTTTAGCCTAAATGTTAAATAAATATTGGCATGGCATAAGTCATAAGTCTAATTATGAAATCGAATATTGTGTTTAAAAATATAAACGAATTAATTTTGAATTGATCAAGGATGAAAAGAATTTTCAAACAATGTGACGACTATTTAATTTAAAAAATTTGAATTCATAAATGCAATAAACGTAAATGTAAAACTTTTTTTTTTTTATTATTATTTCAATATTAAACTAATTATAAAGCAAGATATAATGAAATTTTCAAATAAAAAAAAAAAAAAAACACATGAAAAACACTTGCTATGTACCATATGTAGGAAGAATAATTTTTGAATAATATTATTTACGACGGTAGTTATGAATACAAAAAAAAAAAATAAAATTAAATAAAATAAAAAACCAACCTTTTAATCATAGAAACATATTAATTTAACAGCATAATTAATTATATTTTATTTCATGCAGAATTAAAAAAAAAAATAAAAAAAAAAATTTTAAAAGTTTTAAAAATTTTTACAAAGAAAAATTCGATAGACTCTTTACAATAAAGTCCACACTAACGAACTTTTCTAATTATATTTTAAAAACAAAAACCAAAAAAAAAAAAAAAATTTTAATTAGCCTGTCTATTTTCGGACATAAAAGTAATTAAAATTACTATTTTGTGGTGACGCTGGTGCTTATAAATCTCTGATTAAATGATTATGCTTCGAAAATAACCTTTTTTTATTTATTTTTTTTTTGTATTAATATTAATAAACAAAACCATAATTTGGAGAATATAAATGTAAATTAAAAAATTATGCAAATTTATTATGGTTTTAACTTTACTATGCATAATAAAGATATGGTTTGATGCCTGTGCTTTTTTCTCTATTGTGGCAAAAATATAGAGAAATACATAAAACTTTCTTTTTCATTTTACTAGAAAATTTATAGAAGTAAAAATTCTTTTAATGTTTTGTTATGATTTTTCAAAAGATTCGTTATAAACGTTTAACTGGAAGTAATCAAAACTATTTTTGTGATCTATTTAGTGTTCAATTGGTTGGCTTTATTGGGTTAATTTAGTTACTCACGACACATCAATTACTCTAGAAATAATCTAGATTTTTTCTGATTTTGGGAAACCAGATTAAAAATCCAAAATAGCTAATAAACATCTTCGTGCTAGTTTTTAGTTATTGTTATCACCTGTCCACACAATCATAAATATCACAAAAAACTTTTTCGAAGAACTATCTAAACGAAACAAATAGTTTCTCAGAATTTAACCTTTCTTATTGGGTATTTACTAATAACACATTACTAGTTTCAGATACTATTTTATGTTTTCTCTATCCAACAACTGCTTACTTTACAAATGAATTATCTTAAAGCAATAAACGAAACAACAAACATTGTTTATAAAAGAAAAATCTATATTTTAACAAACTTTACGCATAAATTTCGAAAAACGTTTTACAGAGATTTTGCAGAGTAAAAAAAAATTTTATTTTATTTTTATTTCATTTAAAGATTTTTATAAGTGAAAATAAAATGATACAGTATATTATAGAATTATCTTTTAATATAAATAATGGTAAAGTATGAAGGTGTTAACCAGATGTTACGCTGGTATTTAAGTTTTCAGGAATATTCGTTTTTATTGAAATTTTTAGAATTATGCTTATTGATTCATTTCTGTTTTTTATTTATTTAAATAAACTAGAAACGTTTGATTTCTTTATTTTTTATTATTATTCGGAAGTTAAATTTTATGTTTATTGTTTTGAAAGTATCAATAGAAAATAAGAACAATAAAAATATTCACCAAATTGCATACAATAAAGATAAACAGAGAAATAAAAATTAATAAACAAAACTTTTATACACAATTTTCATTTCAACGATTGATTATTCTTTCATTGTATAAAGAAAAAAGTTTCTTGGTTTCAAAATTATGATTATGAAACTTTTTTAATGGTTTATATATATATATATTTTATTTTTTTTTTTTTGTATACATAATTTTCGCTTAATAAATTATTCATGAAGTTTTTTATTTTCTCGTTATTTAATCAAATTTTTGAATGAATTATCAAACATTTCTAAATCTGTCCGTTCAAACAATTTTTGCTTTTTTTTTTTTATTTTCATTGTTATCAAAGTTGACAAACCGTTTTTTAATATTGACGTCATGTCAATCTATTATTTGATTAAAATTCTTCGTAAAAAAAAAAAAAGAAAAAAAAAAAATTAATTAAATATTTGATATCAATTTACGTGTAAAAGTCTCTTCATTTTTTTTTTTTTTTTTATTTTCTTCTAAGAATTTAATAAAAAAAAAATTAACATTTGTTTAGTGAATTAAATTTTATTTCCTTCTAACTTTTGAAAGCTGCTGAAAACTGTTTATATATGTATACTGAGCTACTAAGCAATAAGATGAAAAAAAAAAAAACTTAGAAAATATTATTAAAAGCTCTGTAAATACTCGTAAGACATGAGATTTTAAAGACAGAATGGTTTTTTTTTTTTTTGTTTCTTTACAGTGCTTAATAAATAAAGATGTGAAAAATGTTAAATTGGTTTAAAACACTTTAATAACTACCAGTCGACAGTTTTTAATAATAATAATAATAAAAAAATAAAATACAATTTTTTAAATCATTGAATTGATCAATAAGAGTTTCTCTAGCTTATTGATTTTGTAATGTAAATGTTTATCTAGTTAAAATTGTTTCTTTTTAATTATAAATGCATACGCTTTTTGCAGATGCTTTTTGCATCACATTTTTCTTTACTTTCACTGAGGCTATTCTTTACTTTCATGATTAACTTTGTGACCTTATTTGGAGGCATAAATACTGATTTTTAATTAATATATTTGTTCTCCAAGATCATTTATCATAATTATAATAAATCCCACATAAATATTAATTTATTTTTAAAATTATTACTCTATTTGCACAGGTTATAAGTGAACGGAAATTATATAACCACCGTACAGAGGTTAAATAGTTTTAATAAATGAATTTTCCGTAAAGAAAATAAAATTTCTATAAATACAAAGTAGCAATAAACAGCTATTATAATAATATGTTCTAGAAAGCATACATTCAGATAATCCAGAATATACAAAAATGTAGTTTAAAGATTGGTTTCTATAATTTTATAATAAATAGAGTATTCGAGGTAACCATATTGTAGGTATGCAATAAAAAAATAAAAAATATGAAAGAAAAACCAATTTCTAGAACAAAGAAACTGTAAAAAAGGTGAATTTTTTTTACAACGTTGACATTATGCTTATAAT
This sequence comes from Ptychoptera albimana, assembly GCA_961205885.1. Lineage (NCBI taxonomy): Eukaryota > Metazoa > Arthropoda > Insecta > Diptera > Ptychopteridae > Ptychoptera > Ptychoptera albimana. The sequence continues at coordinate 6,856,551 of OY540803.1, forward strand.
ATTAATAATAATTTAACGTAATTTCAGCACAAATTTTTACTTCTTTTCTATTTCAATAAATGTCAAATAAAATATTCGCTCATAAGAAATCATGTTGCGTTTACGAATTTATTCAACCTACAAAATATAACATTTATTTACGTCATAAAAACATAGTCATCACCTGATGATTATTTACATTAAACGACAGTAAATTTTTGTATTATATAAAATGACATTCATTATTACATATTTAGTGCAGAAAAATTAATAAAAAAAAAAATAATAATAATGTTTATGAGGTATTTTATATTTACAATAACAATTCTGGTATTGTTAAAAGCAATTAGACGTTAATAAATAATAAATTTTTTTCCACTTTCCTTTCTATCACTGAGGGTGACTCTTGCCGTAATTTAAATGAGATGGTGTTGTGCTTTCTGAGCAAATATTTGAGGTGATAATTAGCTAAATTAACCATAAATGGATTGCGAAGCTTTATAATTGAATCAAAGGAGAAAAGAACAGTAAAAAAAAATACTTTATTTAGCTTGACTGCATTTTAATGTTATAAATGCTGACTTTTATGTTTTATATTCAATTCCTTTTCTTTTTTAAGTTTCCTCAAAGATGACATGCTTATAAAAGTTCTGTTTTCCTTGTTTATATACCCTGTTACAAGTCGCGCGTCTTTTCTGCGCAAATTATTTTCAACTGTGTTCTGTATTTACAAAAAGGACAAAGAATTCTCTAAAAACGAATATTTTACAGTCAGTACAGAGTAGCTATTATAAGAATAAAGTCAGAATAATTTTGATTGGTAATATTTGTTAGCAATAACATCGAAAAATAAAATATTTATTTATCTTATAATAATGTATCGTATCCGGATTTATTATTTAGATAAAAATTTAAAAATGTAGATGAGAAACTATAAGTATATTAATTTTCTACATATGTTTTAATAATTCATTCAATTTAATAAGATAATATCGCATATCCTACATGGAAATAGTTTATGTTAATTAAATATAAATGTATTCTCGTATAAAAACCAATTTTTATTATGATATTTATATGATATAATGAATAATACATATTCTACGGTATCATTTAATACAAAAAAGCTGCATTCATTGTATCTTGCATTATGATAACTTTATTTATTGATTGTTATCTGATATATTTCCATAAGTACTAATCTAATCTAATATAAAAAAAAACTATAATGCCATCACTATTGTCATAAGTGTCGATCAATTTTGTCTTTGTTGTAACCTTTTTGAACAATAATGCCCTTGCTCATAAGGCGTGGTCATGTAATTTACCAAAAAACATACACAAAAAAAAAAAAGAATTGATTGCTTATCATGTGCTTATGGGGCTCAACGATTTAAACTTGAATTCCTTACTAAACCAAGTAAAAAATATTCTAAAACAATAAATAATTTTCTTATGCCAAATTATAATATCTGTGTTAAGGTCAGTTAAAGGTTTTTTTTTTGCCATATCTTATTACAGAATAAAGTTCAAAACAATTACAATTAATGAGTTATTCAAATTTCTATAAGAATCAAAAATATCTTTGTTGTAAATAAAATATATAAACCGAGTTTTAAGTGACATTAATACTTAAATAACCATAGAAGATTTTTTTTTTTTTAACTTTTAAGGGGTTCTTCATAAGTATTTTACTTGTTTTAATAATTTAAATACTTTTCCTTTATAAAATTAAAAACATGACAATGCACATTACGTGTTTTGAATACATTAAATAGTTATTCGCATGTTTTTGACAACAAGTTTCTGGAAAATGTAAAAAAAAAAAAAAAAAATTCACTCAGTATTTGTATAAATTGTTTAAAATTTCAAAAATAAACTTAAGAGATTTTATAATTATTTTTTTTCTATTGCTTATGCATTACATAATTAGTTAGTAAAAACTTTTTCTCCATATTTTCTATATGCTTTATGCTGTTGTGTTCTTCGTGTATAGCAAAGTTTTTATTTGATAAAACTACAGCAAATAGCAAAAATTTATTTTATGCATCATAGTTTCTATTTAAAATTCTCGTAATAATCAATACAATAGAGAAAATGAATGTATAAATCTAGCAATAAATATTGTGTATGATTACAAAAAAAAAAAAAAAATAATAAAAAATCAGCTACATCGAGTTTAATCGATAAAAATATCAAAACAGCGTAAATGTTTTTGATAATAAAAAAAAATTCGATAAAACAGATAAATTATTTTGCCATGACATAAATCTTTGTGTCAGAGAACATTTTCTTGTATTTTGATTGTTTGACTTGCTAACTCTGTACGTGAGGTGAAAGTTTTAGTTTTTACGTTTAATACATTTTAAGACTTGTAAATACGAGTCAGTTACATCATTACAAGCGGAAGAACCAACAAAAAACATAAAAAAAAAAAAAAACCATTTACGATGAAATTTGTTTGATAACGTAAATTATATGATAATTAATCACCGTTTTTCATACAAAATTATCCAATTGAGAGTAAACGATTTAATTAATTAAATATTCTATTTATGTATTTATTAAACATGAGTTAAGTGTGTGTATTGAATAATTAGGGTTTCACAATTTTATTATGCATGAAACTGTGTTTTATGAATCCATGACCTTTTCCACAGCGTTTAAACATATCGAGAATTTTATTCGTAACGTAAGAAAACACTTTTTCGAACGTAAAATGTGTTGATTACAATTTATTGTACATAAAATATTAAATAATGAAATTATTATTTGACGGAAATCAATAACTGTAAAGAAAAGTGATAATTAAAATAATTAATAATCATATCCGATGTTACTATTAAGATAAGATAATATTGTGTTTATTATACACACACACAAAGTAATATTTATTTTAATTTAATCAATATTTTCTATCTGATAAAACATTTTATTTATCAAAACCAATACAAAAAGTTATGCTACGTTTTAATATTCTTGTTAAAAAAAAATTTTTTTTTTCTTTAAAACATTGATGTTGGTGTATTTAGGAAATATGTATGGATTTTCTAATAATAATCTAATCAAAATAAATTTCATATTTTTTAGGGGCTTTTGATCATTCAATTTTTCAATAATATAATTAGAATAAAGAATATACAGGAAAAAAAAAAGCAATAGGGAAACATTGTTACTTTATGAATATTTTAAGTATTTCAAATTTTTCTTTTTTTTTATTACCAAACCTTTATACAGAAAAAATTCTAATAATATAAATAAAAATTCTGTTGACATCAGATTGAAATTCCTTTAAATTTCCATAGTTTGTTTTTAGACAGAAAATTATTAATAACAGCACATCATTGTACTCTGATTAATTGATTTTTATTAATAAAATATTACAAACAAAATTATTCCACGTGTTATTTTTCACTCTAGATTTACCAGTCAATTATTTTTCTATCTTCAATTATCGCTTAATGTATGACGATGATTAAATATAATAGTAATGACATATCTTATACATGTTATGCTTGATATAATGATGCTAATTAAAATTACATAGAACTTGCTTAACATGCTGTAAAATAGCAAAAATATTCGTAAAGTTTATTCAAATGTAATTCTAATATGTTAAACACTTAAAGTGATTAACCAGCCACTTTTATAACCTACTGTTAGCCTCCTGATTCTATATTTGTTAACAAGTGACTATTATCTTATAGATAAAAAGATTTTTTTTTGTTTAAACTAACTTTAAACTAACTTTAAACAATAACAAAAAAGTTTTACTAAACTTTATATAAAATTTGTCTATCAATCAGTTCAAAATATAATTGATAACATAATAATAAGAAACATTTTTTAATTAATATATTTTCTTAGTTATTTATTTATTAATTAAAATTCTTTTTAACTTTTATATACACGATATGATTACATCAGAAGTAATTTAATCAGAAAACTACTAGTCAGTGGTAGGAGTTTATCAAAGAACCAAACTACCAACAGTTTGTAAAACAAGGAATAAAATGTGATATATTTAAAAAGGATAGAAAAAAATTAGTCTCATTAGTACTTCTCAGAAATAAATTCTAAAATGTGATCCAGAAATAATCTAATTTTATATTTATAGTGAAATTATTGTAATATTAAAGGATGTTAAAAGGATACGTAAACAAAAAATTAAAAAACAAAATATTTAAGAAATTTACCGTGTACAAGAGTATTTCAAAGTGAAAGGTGGTGACCAGATTATATAAAATAAAAATAGAAGCATACCACCGTTTCAGAAATACGATCCATAAATCCGGTTATGATTCCGGTACAGAAAATTATTAGAAAATTACAGAAAGCACCATCGGAACTTGGATCAATTCCAATACCTGTTGTTACAAATATTAATATCAGAAACATATAAAGAAATATATCATTTTGCAATTTTAATTCAATTTTAACATTGTAAATAAACATGGTAAGATGTAAACACAATACCACAAAGATATAAAAAAAAAAGATGAAAAAACACAAAAAAAAAAATTTATTACATTTAATTTCCATAATAAAGATAAACTTTGCAGGAAATAAAAAATATACAAAAAAATTGTCAAAAAATTTAAATTAAATTCTCTGTAAAAATCTGCATACATTATAATTGGTTTAAAAAAAAAAATAAAACGAGGATTAAAACAGCAAAATAAAAAGTTTTATCATTATTTTTTGTTTTACTTTCTTTTTTTTTATCCGGTAATTCACAAGTAATGCTAATTTTTTATCTAGAACAATAGAATCCCTTTGAAATATAAAATCCGGTCACAGTTTTAGCAACTTTTTTTTTTTATAAAATTCTGTCCCTTCATTTAGTCTCCACAGAAAAACAAATAAACATTTTTTTTTTTATTTAATTATAAAATTTATTGTTTTAGAACACAATATGTCATTAAAAAATATTATGCACATTATGTGTGACATATATGAAACATTTAAATGCAAGAGAAATAGAAATAAATAAAAAATATTCATAACTTCAGGACCATTTATTAAATTACAGAACATAAAATTTGATACGTTTTTTACAACTTTGACACAATCATGTTACAATTAAAGTTATTAAAAACAAAAAAAAAAAAGAAAAGTAAATTCATTTATAATAATAAAATTAAATAAAAATCTACATAATTCTTTTATTATGATTTTGTTATTAATCACACTACAGTTTCAAAAAGTTCTATCTGGAATATCTGCCTAAATTTACATAATCCAGAGTAAGTTATTAATTTTTTTTTTTTTGTAGGAAACATTTGTTAATGATATTAGAATAAAATTCATTAAGTTGTTACTGTATCCCGGTAGTACTAACTAGATTATTTTCTTTTTACAGAGCGTAGTACATACTTTTAAAATAGGCGAATCTTCACAGATAATACTCGCAAAATTATGTTGAAGCTTATGGGAATCATAATAATAATGAAAAATTATAGCAGCTTTATAAGTCTAGTATATATCGCTATAAAACCTATTACTTATTTGAAAAGTAATGATATTTCGAGTAGATACTTCACAATAATAAAAGAAATCAAAGCGAAAAACTATATATAGTGCTCCTGAGAATCAGGGTATGCTTTAAGTATAAATCTTATTAATAGTTTTATTTAGATATTATCAAGAATTAATATTTTTGTAATCATAAATGTATGAATTTCGGTAGTATTACAAATAACTACCATGCACAACACCAAATAATCATTAAATCTGATAGATTGATGCAAAAGAAAAAAAAAAAAAAGAAAATATTTAACTTCTGGAAAATCAAATGGAAAATAATGAATTCCCATTAAATGAATATACCTTTGAACGTTAACATATTAAGTTTTGTAATTTATCGAACTTAAACAAACAAGATGACATTTATTTTTAATACTGAAAACTGTTTTGATGATTTTCCAAAATATATGCATAATTCAAATTCGAAGCACGTTCTTTAATCAAATCCGTTTAAAACTATTAGGAAGAAAGTCAAAAGATTAATGCTTTTATAAGGTACACACAAAATAAAAACTAAATAAAAAGATTTTATTGAATTCAGCTCACGTGATAAGAAAGAGGTCAGAAACAGATAAAATATTAGATGAATAAACTGGATAAACATTGGTTTTCATATGTGAATATTTCGGTATTTATTACGATTTTGTTGGGGATTTTCCTAATTTTTTTGTTAATTACACATATTTAATTAATTATTTGTTAAAAACTGTTATATAATATTGTAAGCATATTATTTATTTATATATTCATTAAAATATTTATTAATTAATTTATTTAATACTTAAATTTTTTTTTTATATTATTTTAAACAAAAAAAAAGCTTTTATAAGAGGTTGAACCCCAATGTTATTTTACTTTTATTGATTTAATAATATTTATAAAACAAATATAAAGTTTTTTTTAAAGAGCTGGATTTACAAACTATGACGCCCATAGATATTAATATTGCAATATGTAGATAAATATAAAGGAAACTCCAGCATTGGTTATTTATAACAAATAATTCATGATATAAAAAAAAATAAAAATATTAATTACGTTAACAAATTAATAACTATTTCAATTAGTTTTACATAAATAGTGAGTTGTGGTTATTCACTATGTCAATATTAAAATTGAATCTTAAGCAATTATTATTTTATTATATTTTAAAATTATTAGGATTAATACCGTTTAAATTAAACAAAAATAATATCTTTGCACAAACCTCCAAAATTTCAATGTTTTATACATGTATTTGGTTAATATGGATATTAATATTTTTACCACAATGTATGAAAGTATCATTAGTTTACGTTGGGTTTGTCAATAATAAATTTACAAATTTACTTAACGTGCAATCAATATCTGGTATTTTGATGGCATTTGGTAGTTTTTTATATTGTGCAATTTTATATATATCGCAATTAGTAATGAGAAAATCAATAATTATGCTCACTAATAAAACGGTCGTTTTAATAAAAACAGTGAAAATATTTTGTGGTAAAAATGTGAAAATTAAATATGCTTCATGGATGATATTGTTTCCAATACAACTTCTTCAAATTATAGCGATGCTACAATATTCATTAGATATTTGGAAAGATTGTTCTTTAATCGGTTATTATAAGTGGGTTGCGTCATTATTTCCAATGATATTACTTGCGGTTTCATTAAATATGCTATGTATATGTTTAGCGTTTATTGAAAATTGTCATGATAGTCTACAACAATCCCTGAAAAAAGTTGTTTACGATGTATCGTACTATCAAAAGCGCAATTGGCGTTTAGGTGCAAGTATGTGCCAATCGAATTGGGAGTGTAAATTAAGCGATCAAATTGATAATTTAGCAGAGTTAAGTAATCAAATCGATAATTATAAAAAGCATTTTTGCAAAGTGTTTGGTCTCTTAATGCTGGGGCACATTTTAAATACGTTTATAAGTGTTATTAGTGAATTATATTTTTGTTTTCTAGTAGTTACATATAGATTAAAAGATTCTCAATACTATCACCAATCCTCGCTTATTATGGGTTCAATAATTTATGTTTTATACAATATGATTAGTCTTTTTATGCCTTTGCAGATGGCATCAAAAATTGAGGATAAAATATTAAATACTGCAAATTTGCTGCACCAAATAATTAGTTTTCACTATGACGAAAGACTCACCCACAGTGTATATCTATAATAATATTATTCTATAAAACCTTGTTTATGATTGTAATTTCCCTTTTAGATTGAATTATTCTCATTACAATTGCAACACCAGTCTCCAAGAATCAATATATTTGGTTTATGTGATGTGAATCAAAATTTAGCAAATGATGTACGTATTTCTAGTTTTACAACACAAAATTTGAATAACAAAATTTATATATTTCAGATGGTTGCCGCAATAACATCGTATTTTATTATATTAATACAATTTGATATCTTAAAATAGTGTAAAGTTTAAATAATCAAATATAAATTCATCATCATTGGATCATTGGTTATACAATTTATTAAGAACATTTAAATTATTGATAATAATAAAATTTGGATTATTTTTTATATAAATAAATGTTTTCTTTTTTAAACCCCTAATCCAATAGATGCAGAAGAGTTAAGAGGAAATTTGTGTTTAGAAATAATGTCTCTTCAATCGTAAATATGTATTTTTCCAGGAAACTGGATCCAGATTTAATTGAAGCATCCAAATATCTTGAAAACAAAAAGCTTATAAGAGAGATTAAAATTCTAAATTCAGTTCACATTTTCTTATCATGCATCACTTAAAAATGTCTAAATCTTGTACGAATTAAAAACTCAACAAAATTTAATGTTTTTTAAATTAAATTAATTTAATTACAAATTTTCATCATGCTTTATCAATACCTTATCGAGAAATATTATTTGATAATTCAAATTGGACCAATATAATAATATAATTGGTAACAGCAGCAACAACCTGAAATATTAAAAGTTTTTTTTTTTTTTTTGTAGTTTATTAATTAATACAAAGTTAACTAGTTTTACCGCATATATTAAACTATAATCAATTGTAAACAATCCACCAGCAGTTATAAAAAGTTTATTTTGTAGCATATTTATTGAAAAGATTTCTACACTCCGCTCAAGGCGTTCATCTTCATTTTCCGGTAATTGATAAAGCAGTTCTCCCGTTTTTTCAGCCTTTAATTTATAGTTTGATTACTTGTGTAAATAAACTAGTTAAACTGATAATCAACAAAAATCATTATATTTACTTTTGCTGTTACCTTTGATGATATAAATGAGACGCTTAGTATTTCCGTAAAATGATATAAGCAAAATAGAAAACTTGGTAATAGTACGAATAAATAGTTAAAAGTTTTATATCTTATGACGATTGTTATTATTACATATATAAAAAAGGCCTGAAAAGAAAATTTTTAATTATTGAAAAGAGTATGCTTTATAAAACATATGCTTCATACCTGGCAAACCACGGTAATAAATGAATTCGTTACAATTATTAAAATAGGAAGCGATAGTAAACGATTTATATTTCTTGTAAAGTTCGTAACTTTTCGATGCAATATCGCATATTTATCAATTTTATCACTTAAATCGCACAATTGTTGTTGATAGTTGATTGAACGTTTCATACCAGCTTTAATCGGTGTTGGTGTTATTAGTTTTAACAATTTTATTTGATCATTAATTATACGAAAAAAATATGCAGCCAATGATAATGATGCAAAAAATGTATTCGATGCTAACCACAAAGAATATAATCCAATATCAAGAATTATCACAAAAATAATATCCACCCAATACATTTGTGGTATTAAACTATTCATATTAAATATCATTGTTATTAATAATAATGATTGTATTAATAAACCTTTCACTAAGAAATGTATAAAATATTTTTTTTTCTTTTCATAATTATTTTTCGTTTTATATGCTTGAAATTCGTTAATTAAAACCACACCATTGTTAACTAAAATAATTATTTCGTTACGATTGTAAAAAATCCACAAGTAAATTATTGTGGATCCTAAACAAATAGTAAAATATAGAATGAATGCAATTAGTTGTACCAAGTTTAAACTGCTTACATTAAATAACAATAATAACATTTTATATGTACTTATCGGTGATGAAAATATATAAATAGATATCAATAAAATTGTGTACACTTCAATAAAATTATTTCTACACAATTTTTGACTATTTTCATTATATGAAAATGGTGCTAAACCTAATGCACGTGACATATAGAATATAACTCTTAAAAACTTAATTATGACTTTATTTAAAATCGACATGACTTAGAGAAAAGAAATATTATGATAAAACTGCACTTAGTAGCTTATTAAACTAATATTTATGTAAAACTAAATGAATTATGGATTATTTTCTAATTAATTTCAATGTGAAATATGAATTTTATAAAAAAAGAAAAAAAAATACAAAAATTGCTTTTAATTAATAAATATTTAATTAAAATCCTTGTAAAAAAAATGTCATGCAACAATGATTCAAATCTAATTACAAATTAATTAATATATATATATATTTATGTAATGAATGATTATCATGGGAATTAATCATAACAATAATAAAAAATATATAAAATATTTAAAAGAAATGTTTTGCGATAGAGAATTATGAGTAATTTATTGTAAATATAATGATTAAACTGTATATAATAAATTAATTATATTTAATATGGAAATGAGTGCATTAAAGCTCTTGTCTTCAGAAAATTTTGAATATTTCTCATTTGATTTTTTAATTTTATCAACTATCAAGCATCTACTTAATATCCTGATTAATTCAGTTAGCAATTGTAGTAAAATATTTGAAGTATTTACTAGTATAAACTGTCTTCACAAACTATATATAACGACAACAAAAATGTTGACAAAGCTGACATGATATCAAAAAAAAAAATTTAAATAAAAAATAAATTATGACATAGAAGACAATATTAAATATAAATTATTATCCCAAGATGATAATTTAAAATTAATTACTGACAAAAATGAATTCACCATTAAGACAATCCATCTTAATAAAATACATAAACAAAAAAATGTTTCATTAAATCAAAAAACAATCATATTAAACTAGACTGAACGAAATATTTCTCAAAGATGTCAGCATTCTATAACGAACGATGGTAAATTTAACAAATTTCCAAACGAATTACCCTATAACTTTGCGCACAAGCAAAACGACTTTCAGTAAATAAATGTTCTCTGTTGTCTAGCAATTTTGGGGCTGAACAATAATATTTTCAGTGAACTGGGGCTGACCCTATATCATTGTTAACTCGATGCATGCTCATAGATTTGTTATTTTCTAAATTATTTCTTAGTGAAATTTTGGTAAATTTTATAAAAAGTATAATCTGTCATTTGTATACCTTTTTTGCGGTTTATGTGGTTTATTTATTTTATTTTATTTGTGGTTATAAAATTAAAATTGTCAATTGTTGAAATCTATAATTAAAATTATAATCATAACTGATGTGGTGTGTATTCCTGGTTTAAATTATTCAAATGTGTTCGTTCAACAAAACCGGAGAGAAGAAAACTTTTAATTCAATTATTGTGACTTATATAACGGATTAATGGAACAGTTAATGGTGTAATCAAGTGATTTTTATTTTTATTTTTAATATAAAAGTTTAATTTGTAATTAATTAACAATTTGTTTGATTATGATGCATTGTGCTATTGTTTTTATTATCAAACAGCAGTATTGTTTTTAATAATTTTTATTCGCCTCTGTAGCGGAATTTCAAATTGTGAAATAATGTGTAAACATCTAAAAATTTATGGATATCCTCAATATATTTTATGGAAACTGATATCCTGGTATTTTCGATAAAGTTGAGAAATATATCCTTCTCGGAGTTGTTAACGTATTTAAACAACATTTTGTGTTTGTGGGTGGTATAGTGTGGTCTTCTCTCTATTTCCGTTATTAGATTGCATTTATTTTAATTAGGAAACTGGTTTAAGTGTTTATTCTTTAATTGGTTAAAAGCTTATATTTAAAAACCGCATATGATGTTATTCAATAATGTGTGATTAAATATTAAGTAATTTCTAATTTTTTTGTTATTTTTGTTGTACACTTGGTACACTTGTGGTCAGTTAAATTTATGCAACATTTGAATATGTAATTATATTTATGCAATTATTAATCAAATATTTATTAATAACCTCATAATTAAAAACAGTTATAGTTGTGTTAGATTTTTAATTATGTTATTCTGGTAGGTGGTTCTAATTTGTATAAATAAGTAAAGTGGTTACATTCTTTTATTTTACAAAAACTACCAATTTTATTCGGATAAGTTTATTGTTGTGAAATAATTGCTGGTGGTTTTCTCTAAAGAATTCTTCTTTTGAATTTTAATTCTCTGCTGATATCGAGTACTCCGATAATGGTTCTTCTTTAAAAAGCCTAACTTTGATTATTTCTATTTAAAATTTGTTTATCTTCGTTTAATTTGTTAATATTTTTGGAAGATTGGATAGGTGATGCAAAATATAATCAATGACTAAATAAAATTAATTAAAAATATATTTTTGTACTTTTTTAACATATTTTTGTATGTAAAAACATCTCTGTCAAACTCCCAACAGTGGCACAGAAATTTGTTTAAATGATTCACTTTTAAATTTTCACCATAAAAATATAATTTGATGTGATTTTCACTCTGCAAATTGATTATAAATTTGTTAAAAAATAAAAAAAAAAGTTTATTGAATTTTAATTTTGAATAATTTTTCTGCTTTTTTTTTTTGTATTTTGATTTGATTTTTATTTCGTCGTTTTAAATAAATGAAAATAAATCAATTTTTCGATTTATTTGTAAAATCAGATAAATTGAAAAGTGAATTCAAAAGTGAACAGAAAAAAAAACAAACTAAACAAATTAAATATTCAGTCCAAATTCTGTAACCACCTATTAAAAAACGTTTATTTAATTATCATGCTTTTATATACATCCAATTTTAAATGGATTTTAAATGAAAAATTCAAAATATAGTAGATTTCTACATAAACCTGCTAAATGTAAATCTGTTATTAAAATTTACTATAGCTGTTAGCAATAAATAAAAAATAAAAAAACATTTTTTTTTCTTTTAGCTTTCAAATGATTTATTAACCACTTATACTAAAAAATGAACGTATCTCAATATTTTATGTAAGATAACACAAAAAAAAAAATTACAAACGTGTACAAATAAATAATATATACAAAAAAAAATTGAACAGAATATTATTAAGTCTCACAAAAGAATTATAATCTGTTCAGCAAGTGTTTCTAATTCTTATTTTTAAAGGAAAAAAAAAAAAAAACAGATAACAAGAAGTACATTACAAAGAAAAAATAAATTTAAGGATTTATAGCCTTCGCATGGCTAATAATAAAAGCATAATAAGCAACATTCTGTGCCTTTCTGTTCGGAATATATAATTACTAGGTAAAATTTTTATCTTATAATACCAAAGATCAGTGAAAATCCGTTGAAAATATTTAAAATGTTTACTAAATAAATTCTGGAATTTTTTATTGTGAAGTTTTTCCTGAATATTTGTGTTTGTCTCTATTCTTTCATGTTTTTATAAATATATGCATTCGTTCATATGGGAAACTCTGTCTTTTTAAAATAAATAAGTAAAGAACTTCATGAGAGCAACATGGTACCCGGGTACATTTTGCCATTTCTTAAAGAAGAGAAAATTGAAAAGCCTTCCAAAATTTCTTCAAAAAAAAAAAGTACCGAAATGAAATCTATTGAAAAACTATTCTTATCTCTTGGAACTGTTGTTTTTCAGAAGTGAACATACTAATTTTGTATTTCAGAATAAAAGCAAGTTATCACGAAATTGCCACTATTTTTGGCCCCTTTATAGTAAATTATGCATAAAAAGTAACAATTAGCTCGTTATTGGAATTTATTTAGAAGTGTTTTATTCACAAAATCCATAAAACAAACGATAATTTAACTGAGAAATTCTTTACCTGAAGAATATAAACATGATTATATAGAGACAAGTTTGTATATAAATATTATTCGATAATAATTTCCTATCTATTTATATTTATACTGAACTGAATATACTTTTAATTCATTCACGTATTACGTTACTGATTGTATATATATTCTACGAAGACTTTTTTCAAAGAAATATCATAAACCTTAAAAATAACAATGAAAAATTAAAAGATATAATTATTTACTTTCGTTATGGCAAATCTTTTAATACCATAAAATAACAAAAATTGTGCAATTTATCATTAGTATTTGTATTGTTCACTGTTATATAAATATATATATATATATATATATATATATATATATATATGGTACATATAAACTCATGACATTTGTTAGATTATGTGCTTAACATTTCGTGACGAATATAAAACATATTATTTTGCAAAAAATACCAAAACATTGTAATATGTTTGATCTGTTCAATTTTTATTCATTATAATCACATTAAAATGAAGATTAATCCATTTAAGCAAAATAGAAATTTATTCGTATTGCCCATGTCTATCATTAATTACTGTATTCGGTATAGATGAATTATCTCCATTAAACCGGATGACAAATAATAATTTTCTTTTTCTCCTTATGATTAAACTAATTGTTTATCTTATTTTTGTTTTGTGTTACATTTGTTGCCAGACTCGGAAATGTAATTACATTATAAAAGTTGCATTCCTGTGTATTTATTTGTATCACAATTGTGATTCATAAAATTATTATTATTTTGTGGAAATATGTACCAGTGTTTTTGGTAAGTCATATTTTTTGTCATATTTCTAAATTCTTAATTGTTAATAAAATAAAAATCATTTTGTTAAATATTTGTACGATAATTAATGTTATTTTTGTTTGAATATTTTAGGATATAGTTTCTTATTTAATTAATTATTTATGGTTTTATAATTATGTTATTTTTATTAAAATTTTGAGACGATATTTTAGTGTTTTTATAATGATATTTGATCTTTCGCTTTAAAATAATATTTTACACGAGTTTATCATATGTAAATTATAGTTGATAATACAAAAAAAAAAAAAAAAGTAATATGTGGGATATTTTACCCTTTTGAAATTAAATATTTTTCATAGATATATCTCCAATATTACTGAAATTATAATAAAATATTTTGTATTGGTTATGTGATATATGATATTCTACTAAATATACCATACAATCGGAAATAATGACAAATTTATTTAAAACTATTTACAAAAACAAATCGTCATTAAATATTAAAAACGTTAAAAATTATTGGACATGTCAAAAATGAGATGAATTACCATAATAAAATATTAAATAATAATAATAATAATCTTTTTCAGTTTTTCACTCATTTTTTAACTTGCTTTCAGACAAAATACCTTTCTTTTTTTTTTCTAAAATAAAAATACAGCATATAATTTGAAATAAAAAAATAATTTATAGGCAAATATATGACAACCGTGGAATAATAAAGGTTAGTTAATAAAGTCAAGTGCAAAATTTATGTTAAAATATGATGAAATATGGAATAATATTTAACTACCTACAATATATATGTGTGTTCATATGCGGATAGTATTTTAAATGGATTAGCTAATAAAAACCTATTAACTATTTTTTTTTTTAACAAAGATTATACAGAAAATTTTACTCAGGTATTATTTGGTTGTTACTGCAAAACATAATTTATTATAAAGTTCAACAATGAATAATAAAAATTAAAAAAAAACTTAAAACTTAAAATTCTTTAAATTCACTACACAACAATCAATATAATTAAGTATCTAAAATAAAAAAAAAAAAATAAATCGTGTTTCATATTCAAAAAGTAATATAAAAATGAAGAAAACATTTATATAAACACGTATTCCTATTATTTATACAAGTTTTTGAAAAATTTATAAAGTAATCGCGGTAAAATGTAAGCAAAAAATTTCTACAAAACTTTTTCATACTTTTATAACTTAGATAAAGTACATTTTTCTAACTTAAATTTATATTAGAAATGTAAAAATGAAACCGTCTTCCTTCTTAGATACATGAAAAATATATTTCTGACTCTTATCTGTCTCATTTTTTTGTCTTTTTTACTAAAATAATAAAAAATTGGAAGGCATTTTAGTGAGCAGAAAGTAAAAAATGCTTTAGATAATATTGAAAAAAAAAAAACCTGGTATCTTTATTTATCTTTATTTTATAGATCAATTTAGTTGTTATCTCAATTGTTTTTTTTTTTTTTTTTTTTTTATCAATTTCGACTATTTATTACATAAACAAAACAATAAGTTATATAAATTTATTTTTTTTTTATTATTATTTTACATTAAATGAATTTTATGATTTCCAATATACTTTAAGATGACGTTTTCAGATCCTATCATTTTAACAAATTGTGTGTATTGATTTATTGCTCACTGAAAGCATATGTGCTTTTAAGACGTAAAACCTTTTATATGCCTTTTAAAAGATAAAACTCAGATCATAGATTTTTGGCTTGAAATATAATTGAGCTTTAAGGAATAATAAGGAGAATTATTGCCATAATTCTAGTGAATGAAATTTGAGTGATTTTATCTTAATTAAATTCTATCGACATTGATTTAATATTTTCTTAGTTAATCAAACATTAATAATTCAAATATATATATTAATTTTAATTATGTTATACGTAAATAATTAGGAATATTACACTAGAATATTAATATAAATGCTTATTAGAAGATATTTATTCTAATGTAAAATAAAACTAAGCCTAAACATACATGACATTTAATATTGATATTATTCAAACACCATTTAGTATTTATAATTAGATATTTGATATTTTTGTACTGTAACATTTGTTTTATAAGAGTTTTGTGATTTAAAAAATTGGTTTTCCGCTAGTTAAAATTATTCATCATAAAATAATTAACTAATTCTAAAAACACCCACAATGGCCTATATTATTTTGTATGTTTCGTATTTCATTATAAACATAACTACATCCATTAAAATAAGCTTTTTCAAAATTCAATATATATAAAACAGATATTATGTGCAAATATGAAAATGACAAAATAGAAAATTTTTAATACATTACATAAACAATGTCACTAATGTAATTATTTAATTCAGATACAACTAATTTAATCTCCAAGTGAATAATTTTATCACAATTTAACAATTATTAAATTAATGATAAAACTATGATGATTAAATAAAAAAAAAGAAACTGATAAAAAGCCATAGTAATTTTGCATATCTTTACATAATTAAAATAAATATAACAATTAAAAATAATTATTATTGTAATTCTAGTAGAATTACAATGTGTTTTGTTGTTTCATTTAATTTTTGTTAAATATGAAAAGATGCAAATAATGTTTCCCATGGTATCCCTATCTTTTTTTTTCTATATATAGTTTTTGACTCTTCAAAATTCTATAACAATTATTTTACATTAAATCGTTTACATATTTATATTTAAAGTATATTTACTTAAAGGTTTATTAAAGGTTTTATGTTTACTTGCAAAAGACACATCCTATATAGTGAATATTAATTGGATTAACAAAACATTGTTTACAATGTTTATTGATAATTTGAAATTCAAATAAAATATTATGGAAAGCATAAATGTAAAACATTAACAAGGTACTAGGATTTTTGACATATTAATTTAAAATTATAATTTTATATATTTTATATATTATTCCTGCTTCATTTGTAATAAACAGAATAATATTGTTAGATAATATTTTAACTGATTTACGGGACAAAATTTATCCCAAAAAAAAAAAAATTATTTATACACAGACCATACATATAAGACTTCATTGTCAAAGTTTGTGTGAATTTTAAATTCAATAAGAAGGGACAAAAAAAACACGAGAAAGTAAGCTGATTTCATATTGAAAATACCTTAAATATATCTTCTATAAACATATGTTATATGTTTACAAATGAATACGAGTGCTTATTTGTTATAAATTTACTATTTAAATTCACCTTCTATAATTCTCGCCCCTTTTGGTTGAAAAGATTTTTGATTTATTATAATCACAGTATATTTGTATTTTACACATAGAAAATAATTTTAATCAGACTATAAAGCTTAAAGCTTATTTGTTAAAACAAATATAAAATATCATTTGAATTATAAGTAATAGAAATAAAAAAAAAAATATATTTTTTCCTTATAATCTTCTTAAAATCATTCAGACCAGCGATGTTTTAACTTTCAAAATAGTCTTTATATTAAAAGGATTAATTGTAAACAAATGTATTTCTGATACTCCCTATATTACACTCTATTTTAATATAATTTACACATTTATTTCTATACAAAAAGCAATTAAGACCTTTTTTTGTAATTCTATTTGTAAAATCCATTTCCTAAAAGTTTTATAGTTCGGTTATCAAAGATTATTTTGCGAGTTGAAGTATTCATCTAAAATTTTTTTTGTTTTTTTTTTCATTAAATGTGCGGAACTTAATGGTTTTTCTTTTAATAATTATATAATTTTGAGTAGGAAGGAAATTTAATTTCTACAAAGAGTCTACGATTTTCCCTAGTGATTGAGTTTTTGATTTTTTATTACCATTATCACTTTTCTTGTTAATCAAGATCAGAACTATGCATTAAAATATTTTGTTCAACGAAAGGATTTTATTTTCAAGATAAAAAAAAAATTCCAAAACAGTAACTAAACGTTGTCATAATCATGTCACCATCTCAAATAACCACCCAGAATTTTATATATAAAAAAAAAATTCTATGAATAACAATTACAATTTATATTTTTAAGTAATAAATTATCATTTTGATTTCAAATAAAAATGATTTTAATATTTTCTGTTGATTATTTAAAAAAAAAATTTTTATTTTTTTTTATTAAAAATAAATCACTCACAGTATAAAAATTATATTTGATTTTTTATAAAATTTATATTTATGCTATTTTTCATTAAAATTTACGTTTGATGAATGTTTTTTTTTTCTTTTTTTTTTTTTTATTCTCCCCTTTTTATCTGGTTTTATAGTTACAAAAACAACAGCAAAAAATTAATTGAATTCATTTTTATAAAATTGTTTTTTTATTGCAAACTTTGTAAATTAATATATTAAATTGGCATTAAGAAATATTAAATGTACAATTTATAATATTATTATTATTATTATTATTATTATTATTATTATTATTATACATAATAACGATTATTTTATTATCCCTGTCAACTTTAAACAAGTACTTTTTATAGCAATTTTATCATATTCATAATGAAAACGTACAAAGATTTTCTGTTGTGATTGAGGTAAATAAAGCATAACAAAATAACTCATTAGTTTGTTGTTTCTCTTCTTTTTTTGTTTGCCTTATTTCTTGTTTTCCTCAACAATGTTTACTGTGATAATAAAGGTTTTTATATTATATTATTATCAGTATAAAATGAAATTACAAATGTCTTTTTTTTTCATTTTATTATTCATATTCAGCATGCTTTTTCGAAATAAATGTTGTTGTGGTTTTTATATTAACAGTAAGTATTAAGACGACAAACCAAAAACGACTTTATAAATGCCTAAAACTGCTTGCTCATGAAATCATTATAATTCAATTAATTTTAATTGATTTAAAACAGAAAACAGAAACATTAAAAAAAAAAAAAAAACGAACCACTTGCTTAGTTGTTGCTGATTTTTATACCATTTGTTGTGATATTTGTTGTTTGTGCGAGTATTTATAATATGCTTCAAAAAGTTTAATTGTAAATTAATTTAAAATGTTTTTTTTTTTTTTTTTGAGCATTCCTTGAATCTGTTTCATTTAATTAATCACTTTTACGCATTAAACTGTGGAAATTTCTACCAAAAATTAATAAAGATTTAATGTATTTAGTAATCCATTATAACCCAAGAAAAATTAGAAAATTATCCCTATCATTAAATTAGCAATACGTAATATAAATTTTATTAAAAGAATTTAATCAATAGTGGAACATTTTCACTGTCGCACCTGAAATCTATTCTTTTTTTTTCAATTATTTTACCAGAATAATTTAGAGTTTTATATTTCATTTAATTTTATTTAATGTAATTTAGATTAATACAGCAAAACACTCAAATGTCCGAAAATAAATACTTTTACTTACAAAGAAAAGATATCAGAAAAGTTATTTAGAAATGTCATGAGATATTCCTGGAAAGTATAAAATAATATTCAATTAATAATAAATTAAACTTTCACACTTTCTTTATACTCATAGACAATTGTTTTTTGGACAATCTATCTCGTACAACAACAGCAAAAAAAAAAAAAATAAATTGTATTTTCAAATTTTCTATATAAATTTAAAAATAAAACCGATTTGATTGATAAAGGATAAAGTATAATCATGAATAATTTACTCAATTGTTCTCAGTAACAATACATTTTGGGGTAACACTCCTATATATACTATTGTCCAAATTTTATGTCAACAGTCAATTTATATTCATAAATAAAATATATAATAGTCATGTTTCAAGCGATTGTAAATTATTCATTTGATTATCAATAAAAATTAATGTTTTATGTGTAAAGGGGTATAAACTAATATATATTACTTTTCAATGAATTTTTTAATAATAATTTATTATACCTCAATGAAATTTTATTTCCACATTTATAGATATGTATTAAATTAATAGATATAGGAATAATCCCGAATCCATTCTATATACATTCTACATGTGATGTACATTATTGTTGTCTAGTATTTTTAAAAGATATTATTCATTCAAAAATAAAATAATAATTTATCAAGAGTATCGAAATTACAAAAAAAAACCTCAATTACTTTGTAATCTTATAGCATATTAATTTGATTTTGGGGTTTTTTTTTTTTATTTTTATTAATCTGATTTATTATTATATTAAACCGATTTAGCACATGCTTTGGTAATAAAAATAAATAATATTAATAAATTTATTTAATTCACTACACGATACGAAAAAAAAACTCACAGTTTGTCAGTTGATTATAAATACACAGCACATAAAAGAAAAAGAGAGAAAAATAAAGCAAAAATCATCAGACATGCAACTAAAGCCTTAATGTCTAACCTTTTGACTTTTCTGGGCCATATTGTGTGTAGATAAACTGTCGTGGAATTTACTATTTCAATTTTTTATTACAACAGTACAACAGTTTATGTCCGTATAAAGCGTGATTGTGATGATAAATCTAATAGAATAATAATGAAAAAAAAATAAAATTTAATATAAATTATGGTGCTAAGTATAATCACTGACTTTTCTATTAAGCTTTCAACAAACAAGGATTAAATTAATAAAATGTTTTTAAAAAAAAATAAAATTATACACGAATAGTAGTATTAAAAAATAATTTCCAATTTTATATTTGCAAAATAATAAAAAGTGGAAAAAAGATTTATGTAACGATACGATCGATAAACTATTATATAAATATAATGACATCCATTGTTGATAGTCTTTCCTATTTTAATGTATTTTTGTCAAAATATTATAATATTAAGCAAATTTAAAATATTTTACGTATTTTCAAAAAATATTCTATGTTTATAAGTAACAAAAAAAAAGAAAAAAATTATTGATTTGTCTCATTATTAATGGTTTCGTATAAATATTTATAAATAAAACTATCGAAAAACATAAACATTTTACGGTTTATTATGTGTTATAAAAAGAAAAAAAAAACAAAAATATAATTCCCAAGTGATAATAAAATATTTCTTATTAGCCAAATTAATCCAAATACTTGTTACTCTTTCTTTCATTCTTTACGAAAACCATCGTTTTTTATTGACTGTTGTAATAAAGTTAGGGAGCACACAAAAGAAATTTTATGTAAAATTTATGGTTCTTACTATCTGTTAATTAAAAATAGGAAAAAAAAAGTTTTATGGACATAGCATAGTAGTAATGTAACAAATGGGATTTGAAGATTAATATAGTAACACTTGTTTACATAAGTACAAAATTTATATAACATTGTCAATGTGCATACATTTTCTAATATTTATATCAATATAAGCTAGGCAATAAGTAGGGCTACAAAATATTATTATTAATAAAGGATACAAAAGATTCAACACTTAGTTTATTATTAACTTTGACCAATTAACAGAAGACACTAAATAAATGTGACTTAGCAAACATTTTTTACAAAGTAAACAAAGTCTTTCATGTAAATTACAAATTTATATCTAATTACCATTTTTTAAAACCTTTAAAATAAGTAATTAAACTATTTTTACCTACAAGTGATTATTTATATTTTTAATATAATTTTATTACTTGATAAAATTGTATCAGTTACGCTGAAGACATCACGCGTTCTCTCACGAAATTAAACGTTAAAAGTTGTATATGTAACAAAAAGTTTACAATTTTAACTCAATAAAAAACTTTATAAATTTTTTAACAAATCTAATATTGATAAGCCATATCACAAACGTAACATCATGTCAAATATATTATTTCATCTGTTATATTATTTATATGATTTTTTTTTTTCACCTTTAAAATAAAATATCAACATAAGAGACACCCTTAATATTATGTCAATAGAAACGATAACTTTTACATTTATTAATTAAATTGAAAAAGTAACAATTTTAAGTAAATATAATTAAAAAATAATTATAAAATATGAACAATATTTGTTATGGTTATGATGGTTATGTAAAAAGTTTTCAAGGAGATAACGTAAATTATCCCTCACCGCGAAAAGTTCACAAACGTTTTTTTCGCATACGTAACACGATAAAATTGATTTTAAAACCGTAACACTGTAATTTCATAATTAATTAATTTATTTATAATTATTAAGAGAAACCATTATCTAATAATAAAAATATTTGGTATTTTTACATTAATAATACAAAATAAATAATTAAAATCTTAAATGTTTTTGAAACTGCTCACTAATGCAATTCCAAGGGATTTTCTTTCTTTCTTTTTTTTTAAATAAAATTATAATCAAAAAATAATTTTCTCAAACAATTTAGTTTTGAATTTAAATAAACTGTGCCGTGATTTAATAGAAATCATTTAGTGGAAACTAGAACAATTCAATTGTTCGTAATGGTAATCCCTAGATAGTATAGGATTCAGCAAATAATATTAAACCAAGTAACAGCAAGCGTACGGAAAAGTGTGAATATTTTCCAACAATAATATTAAAACGATCTTAAAAAATATGTTTCTTATAAACGAATCCCATGAAATAATAAATAATCAATATCTAGCATTTTACCATGTTTTCCTTAAAGATGTCCTCATCGCATTCTATACATCACTGATTTAGCGAATACCCTATGAAAATGCGCCATATCTATTGCGCAAATAACATTTGGCAAAGGAGTAATACCATAACGATTTTTACTTAAGAGATATGTAATTTATTTTTATTGTATGTGAAACACGGACACATTGCGATTAAGTTTTCAACAGTCTATCATATGATGATTTCGTGCGCTTTTCATATAATTCTTAAGAAAAGTTAACAAACTAACTTAAATATAAAATTCATGGTCGTTACCCTTTGTTAACAAAATATATATGTATATAAAATCTTTTATTAAAATACTACAAGTTGGGAAACTTATTTTAAATCACTGTTTGCCTTAATAATATATTTTTTGTTATCTTTATAAAAATTTACTATAGGAAATTTATTTATTTAAAATAGCATATGGTTTGCCTTTTCAATAATTTGTAACTTGTAAAAAAAAAAAAAAAAGCTTAGAGTCACTGTACCTATTAGTAGTACAAGTAAACAATTTTCTAATTAATCTTATTATCATAATAATCATTTATTATGGCAAATAATTTTAGACAATTATGTGTTTAACTTATATATGAATCAAGAATTTTTTTTTATTTTTTTTTTATAGTTTATAGTTTAATGTGTTGCGTGCTTTAAGATTAACTGTTTCTCAATTCCCATATATATCACACGCTACAACAGCCACTACTACTATATCATAATAAAGTTTTTATAGTATTATGATCTTATATCGTATTTATAGATACTATAAAAAAAAAAATTTACCATACACGCATTTACCACAAAATTACTTTTCTATCATGTGCTTTATGATCCATAACGTTTTCAACGTAAATTTTTTTTTTTTTTGTTTTCGCTAAAAGCTTATTAGATTATGGAGAAAATTTTCATTATTAATTAGTAAACTTTAATATTTTTTTTGTTTTAAAAGACTATTACTAGAAAAAAAAACTATTTCACAAAAATGTGTCGAAAAAGGGAGGTTTTTCTAGCTGACAAATTTAAAATCAAAATTCATTTGCATTTAATTATAATGAAAATAAAAAACACAAATTTACTCAATATAATATCGAAAATGAACATTTTGACAATCTAGACAAATTTATATAAAGCTCTATAGCTCTATATAAATCATGTTTTTAAGATCCTTTTTTTTTTTTTTCCTTTTCTTTATAATTAATTTGACATGTTTGGGATTTACGGCGCAGTGTCAACATGTAAATTATTATCATAAAGCTACCATAATAACAATTTGTGCTTTTTTTTTTATTTATCGAAAAACTTTTTTATCACAAATTATTAACAATTTTTATGGGGTTGAACTAAAAGAAAGAAAAAAAAACTTAAAACTATTCAATTATGCAATTTTTTTTGCTTTTTTGTAAAGTCTCCTTTTGTTTATGTAATATTTGCCTTTTTTGAATATGCAAATTGTATCGTAAGCAATTTATATTGCTTGACTGCATTTTATTTAACATTTATATTCAGCGCTATATGTAAATAAAATATTATTTTACATAATATGCGAATATTTCGAATAAATTGTAAATGTAATGATTTCAATCTAGTGAAAACTTTATAATTAAAAACTGATTGTAGGCTTATACAAATTAAAGAATAATTAATGGTAAATACATTAAGAGTGGTACATTCCGTTACATTATTACGCTTAATTAAGTTTATTTATAAAATAAAATGAAATGATTTTCTACTATCTTATCTTATCTTTTAAAAGAATCGAATAATTCGTATTTTTTAAAGAGCTTTTGATGAAACTTATCTGTTAACGATTGATTAATATTTCTCAAAATTATATATTATTTTATTTTTTTATTATATATATATATATATATTTGAGGACCTGAATTTAAGTTTACAGTCAAACGAATAACTCTTTAAAAAGCATTAATAATTATTTTATTATCATACAAATAAAGTTTTAAAGGATATTCTTGTTTCATTTTATTCTTTTTTTTTTAAACAAAATAATAATTATTATTATATAATATTATATACTTTTGTTTTAATACATAACAAAACTCACAACAGTAATATCAAATTTATTATATATTTTCTATTAAATATAAAATATAATTATTATTTCAATTTCTATTTGAATGACTTTATTTTTATAATATTATTTCTTATATTTTATTTTTAAGATTTTTTTCATATTTTCAATTTCATCATAACATCCTTTATTTTATTTCAACGGAAACAAGAATTTTTTTTTTTTTTTGTAATGGTAGAAAAATCTCAACGGACTACAATCAAATAGAAAACTTATAAAAACATGTTAAAATCCCGTGAGATACGTTGTATCGTTCATAAAATCCGGAGTATATTATTGAATAAAGATCAACGATCCATGACACGGTAATTGCTAATATTTGCGAAAAAGTTCTATTAGTTCTATATACGGTAGTTCAACTGGTGTTTTGTCACATAAAATAGATATCAGTTATACATAATAAAAAAAAAAAAGAAAAGAATATTTCGATTATGTCTATTCTATATACATGGATTTATTTGATTTCAAATCTTATTCTCTTTTGGGACTCGTGTTTGACAAAAAAAAGAAGAATATTTCTATATCAAATAGAATTAATATTATTATAAGCATATTAAGCTTGGTAAATAGTAAGATTCTTATATAAAAATATAAAAGAAAAAAAAAAAAAAAAACTTGAGGTATGACTGTTTACCGTAAAGCGTTTTCTAAATTAATTGGTTTCTTGACTATTTTTATAAAGCAGAAATTACAAAGATAAGAGCTTTAATTATACTTAAAGCATAATATTTATTAAACACATCCCATTCAGTTTTCTAATCACATAATCATAATTATATGTACTCTTATGTATTTACAAATATAATTAGGATATTGTATTCAAATAAGATAACAAAAATAAAAAAAATTATTTAAATATTATCAGCTGCAATTGAAGGTGAAAAAAACATTACAAATTTTTCATTCTTAACAAGTAATTTATATTTATTTTTTTTTTTTAAGAATTATTCTACATTATTTTGTTTATAATTACAAGTTATAAAATATACTAATATACATATTTACCTACCGTAACCACATTTTAAAAATATTTATTATAAAATTCATAAAGAATAAAGATTTCTATTTTAATTCTTATATATTTATGTACAAAACGTTAAATATTTTTAGAAATTACAATAGGAATGATGTTTAGCAAATATTAATAAGCAAACAATACGTGAATATACAAAAAAAAAAAATGTTTAATTTAAATGTTTTACTAATAAAATATTATAATTAATTATGAAAAGAAAATTTTATAAATGAATCATTTATTTCATAAATAATAAATTTTTTATTTATAATAAATATTACTCATTGAAAATATCCGAAATATGTAAATGAAATGAAATATAAAAAAAAAAATTTGCTAAAAGAAAATAAAATACCAAACCTATATGATGCAATTTTTTACTATAATTGATTAGTTACCGCACATTTTCAGCACGTTCTCCGTGGATTATGATATGGATCAGAGTTTTATAATTTAAAAGTCACCCGATACGTGGTTTATTAGCCAATTATTCGGATTGTATTTAATTATAAAACTTCTTGACGTTCTTAAACTTTTTTGTAGTAAATAAATTAATTTTATTTGCTTTATCACAAAGTTTAATTAAAAAAAAAATCTATTTTGATGGTATTAAATTTTTAATAAACTTAATTTTTAGAAACTTTCTACAGAAGACAGTGTGGGCTTTAAAAAAAAAATGTGTAATATATTTCATAGTGGAATTGCTTTTGTAATTTATATAAATAATAAATCTTTGATGTGTCTAATTTAGAAAATACTGCATAGTTAAGTTAGTTTACTTAGCAATAGAATTGAAATCATCAGTATTGATGGATATCTCAGTTATGCCTGCTTTAAATTACTGAAAAGAAAATTGTATAAACAAGTACCTTGAATCCATTTTTTTTTTATTCTCATTTTGATAATTCAGCATAAATGTCTCTTTCATTAATAACATAAAATGAATAAGCAAAACGAATTGAACGACAACATCACGCAGTTAAAAGTAAATTTCAAAAGATCTAAATAATTCTTAGCAATTTTAATAATAGAATGGATAAAAATTAATGAAATATGTTTGCTAATTTAAATTCTTAATTCACTCCTAGACACACCTAGATTTTCCTAATAAAAATAATAATATTTTGATTGTCTCAGTCAATTCAAAAAATTTGTTTTCAATATTGGATAAGGTGTGGTTTAATCCAAACAAATATCTCATTAACACCATGAACAAATTGGATATTTTATAAAACAATTACTTTACTGGTGGAATATTTATTTTACATAATATTATCATTTTAAGTAGAAATTAATTTATTATTAATATTAAAAAAAAAATTTCAATTTATGACAATCATTCATTGCGTTATATTGAATTTTAATTAATAAATTCTTTTTTTTTTTTTTTTTTTTAACTAAATTTACATAATTGTTATTGTAGTTATATTTTACCCTGAATATAAAATTATTTATGAGCGATATTTCTACATAAATAAAATATTCCTAAGTACATAAAAAAAAAAAAAATCCTTGATTGATGCTTAATTCATTGTCAAACAATATTGGGTGTGAGTAGTTTACAGATGATTTTAATAACTGCAACTCATTTATTGAGACTTGTAAAAAAAACTTCATTATTTTTTTTTTTACTGCGAAATGAGCTGATTTTAATCCCAAAGAATATGAAAGAACATATTCTTTGGGAATAGTTAGATTATTCACCATGTCTAACCTGGATACCTGATATTATTTACCCGGTTTTATTTATACATTTTGTCTTTGTAACAAGAATAATCTTCTGTATGCATAAAATTTATTTGAAAAATATTTTTCCTAAGAATTTTATTCTATAGTTTTATAATTGTAAGTTTTTCTAGAAAAATTATGTAGCAAAAAGAATTTTTTTTTTTTTTTTTTTATACTATAAAAGGAAATGGAAATATTCTTGTAATAAACGTTTGAAGTTTATGAAATTTACGTAAAAAATGTGAAGCTTTTATAACCGAAAAACTGTAAATAATTTTATAATTTTATAATTTTTTAAGTGGTCGATTTACATTGGTCGTTTGAACCAACTATTGTCAAAAAAAAAATATGTTTTTTAACGCAGCTATTAACATTAACTTTATTTTAAGTAAAGAGTGATATTTAAACAAATTCACAAAATGTGTGTTAATATATACATTAAATAACACATTCATAAAAAAAAAAAAAGAAAAAAAAATTATAACATAAAACTGACAACAAAATCATATAAAAATGTTTGAATAA
This sequence comes from Ptychoptera albimana, assembly GCA_961205885.1. Lineage (NCBI taxonomy): Eukaryota > Metazoa > Arthropoda > Insecta > Diptera > Ptychopteridae > Ptychoptera > Ptychoptera albimana. The sequence continues at coordinate 6,884,709 of OY540803.1, forward strand.
CGCATTTTAATTACAATTTTTATGTTACTCAGCCTCAGAGAAAAACAAAAAAAAAAAAAAATGATTTTAACACAGATTAATTAGATTTTGTATGTTTTACAAATTTTTTATTTAGTTTAGAATTCGAAATGAAAATTTCATGTTGGAAAAACATTGTTTTCAAGAGAGAAATATATCCATATGTTTTTAGTAAAAAAAAAATAAATAATAATAATAATAATAATATGTTTAAAAGTGTAATAAGCTTTGTGTAACGCCAGCCAACCCAAATAATATTTATACGATAAAATACGATACTGAATGAACAAGCTTTTATATCCATCTGAATATTTTTAAAATAAATATATTAATATTTATGGTTTAAAATATGAGAATGAAAAATGATATTGGGTATCAATTTTATTATGCTTTTAATGGAACAAACCCTGTTGTATATATTTTACGCACACAAAAAAATTTAAAAAAAAGCACAGTATAGTAAAGAAAATGTAGCATCAGAAGCTGTAAAGATTCGTTGGTTTTATTTTTTTGTTAATTAATTAATTATTATTCCTTTAAAAGATCTCTTTTCTTATTACCCAAAGAATAATAATATATTATTGTTTAAAACAATAACAAAAATCAACAATGCATTTTATATAATTTTCTATAAACAAAAATTGCTCTTTAAAGCCACAATAAATACGCAAATATGTGTTTTTTTTTTTTTTTTTACTGCTGTTAAAGAACTTCGCCTAAACATTCAATTTGTAAACAATTTTTTTTTTTTTTTTTGGTTTTTTTAATGAAATTGTTTTGTTATTCAAGTATTTTTCATAAACACTTTCTGTTTATTATGAAAATGCGAAAAATGTAAATATTTCAAAGCAAAATATAATAATTTTTTTTTTTTTTTTTCATTCTTTAACTGTCAGTTTGTTTATTATTTACGATACTATAAAAGAAAAGGAAAAACAAAAAAAAAAAATTAATTACAATTGTGATTGTTGCAAAATAAAAAAAAAGTCGGTGAATTTAATTTGTAAAAGCACGGTCAATTATATTTTTTATTTTTTTTTTGTAATAATAAAAACGGTCGATTATCAGCTCAATCGAACAAGTTGTTAGTTGTTTGCTAAAGTGTTCTTAAAATATTTCTCTAAAGTGGGTAGAAAGGTACACCTTGTAATAATAGTTTTCACTTTTAAAGGCGGTTATTCGGTTACTGATATTTTTAATGGCATATTATATGTGAAAGGATATTAACAATTGTAAAAATAAGCAATAGAGTAATATCGTGGGTTTACTTACTAGATGAAAGCATAATACCTACTGTGTACGCCCAAAAAAATTCAACGATATCAAAAATCATCACTAAATGGTAGGTTATTGTGTGTAACATTTATGGGTAAACATCTATCTGCAATATGTGCGCTATAAATGATTAAAAATATATTAAATACGATTGTTTTCCAATCATTAATTTGGGTAATCCTGAAAAAAAAAATTTGTTTTATTATTCTATCTCCTAACAAAAATTAACAAAAAAAAAAAAAATATACGGTAATAGATTACGATCAGTTTGATTATAGAAGTTTTCCGAAATATGCTTATTTTATCTAATTTTTAAACTGCCCCATATACCTTATTTACATAATTATCTCCGTGTTACGTCAATTTGTTATCTTCATTGTTTGCTAAATATTTTTTTTTTAAGAATGAAATGAAATCGATGATAAAAATAAATTCTAATGGTCTAACGAAAATAGACTTACAGTATACGATAAGAGATATCAAAATTAGAGAAATATTTTTTCTTTATAATTATGTGAAAATTATCCGTATGCGTAACTTTTGACCTTCAAACATTATTTATATTCGAATTGTCGAATAATATTTCGATTTTGATAATTAATTAAAATTCTAATAAAACTTTCATTAATATTAATTATAAATTAAAATTACTTTAATTTATGAACTAGTTATAATATTTAATATGAAAACATTAAAATTCTGTATCTTTCTGTTATTTATAAATCCTTTAATTAAAAAAAAAAAAAAAAATTAAAACCACCCTTATGCTGTTAGTACATTTATAAATATTGTAAATGATTTGTTGTATTTTGAAAAACCAAATTTAACTTTATTTTTATTAGTTAGAAATGTATAATTATAGATATGGGTTTAAGGACACACAATAATTTAAACAGTTTCATAATAATTTCCAAAATACATAACGTAATATATATATTTTTATTGATTATAATTATACACAAAACAATAAATCGGTTTTGATTATACTATGAACCTATGTTTTGTTTAATTTCATTGTTCTCATCTATAAATAATATAAGAGAACAGTCCGTTTGTGTTTTCGATTGCTATAATTAGCACAAGCAAAAAAAAAAATAAAAAAATAAATTTAAATTAATCCTAAAAAAGCAATTTGTTATATTTTTTTTTTTTTTTTTTTTTCATTTCCCAAAATAAAAATTATTTTCAAAGAATTCAAAGATTTTTCATTAATGTAGAAATGAAATTTGAGACGAAATAGATTTAATGAAATATAAAAAAAAAAATAAATCAATGGTCAATTAATTTTGTAAAATCAAACTTATTAGTAATATAAATGGATGAACCGTATAAATTTGATTAACTTTCATATAACCTTTAGTTTCTATATTAAATTTCCAATTTTTTTAGGGTGTAGTAAAGTTTAATCCTTAATCTACCTGCATGGTATAAGAGTTTACTATAAAATTAGTAATAAAAAAAAACTTAGATATTGAGTAAATTAAATTTTAATACAAAACTACAGGAATTTTAGTTATTAATATGATTTTCAATTGTATTCAATGCAGAAGAGCCTTACAATTTCCATTTAAATATCTTCCAGACCCGAATCTAGTTAAACTATGTATTTTACGATACAAATAAAGTATTAATTTATTTGTATTGCAAAACTGTTTGAACATAAAATAATTATTATTACACGATAGACAAACTAATTCATGTGCACAATAATTCACTGTCAGTGTATCCATCAATATTAATCATTGCATTTTTCAAAATAAAACATAAAATATTACCCTCCAATGAATAAAAAGTAATTTAATAGCATAATATAAAAGCTACGCATAAAACCAATACTATACTAGTTGTGTTAGAAAGATTTTTTATAACTTGTAATATATATATGTATATATATATATAAAATTTTATTCGCGAATATAACAACGATATTTGCACAACTTTATGATACTTTATTGTTTAGTCATTTGTATTTTATAAAGAAAATAATTTTATTAATTGAAAATATATTTATTATTATTTTTTGTATAAATTATTAAAAGTATTTATAATGTTTAATTACATTTCTATATAGTAGATTTTAATAATATTTGCGATCAAAGATAAATAGATAAAGCGACCATAGTATAAACTGTATATAACCGCGTTGTATTTTATTAGTTTTTATCATTTGGTAAACGTTAAGTACAACAAACGAGTGCTTATAAATAAATGTATGTCTTAAATATATAAATAATTATATTTTAAATATATTTAATGCATTTTTCTATAACAATTAAATCGTAAATCTTATAGAAATAATTGTTGTTATCTACGTTAAATTGTTAATACTATTTTCTGTTGTAATTATTTGTATAACTTAATATTATTTAATTTCATGAAAATACTTAAAGACATAAATAGTTTTCTTAGAACAATAATAATAATAATAATACGTTTACTAATAATAATAAATTATTGTTACTTGACAGTTTTTATAGTTCAATAACTTCTCAATTTTTTTTTAACCGAATAATACATTAAATATATTAAACATTAGAGATAGTTGCTAAACCTTAACATTATTTAATGTTGCTGAACATGCTTTTGTATAATAAAAATAGTCTTGATACACATTGATTGATTTTATATTGTCATATATTTTTTTTTTTTTTTTTTTTATTTATTTGAATTTTGTTTGTAATTATGGATTAGTGATTGTTGTAATCAATACACAAATATCAATCATTATATAAATCAACAATGACATTGATGGTATAATTTATTTCAAATATAAGATTATTATTCTATTTATTTAACTTCCTAATTGATACTTTAAGATTTACATCATGAATAATAATCAAACCAATTTTGTGGTTTGAGGCAAATATTCTTTAAGAAATTTTCTTTTTTTAACCTCGCGTATCGTGAGCGTTACGACTCTGTATTAATTCTTTTTTTTTTGATAATTCGAATAAATTTGTTATAAAGTTTTATAGGAAAAAAAGATCTGTGAAATGATAAATTTTATTATAACAGCACCGGTGACCCGATGTGATAAAGAATCTGACTGTAGTCACTATAGTCGTATTAAAGTGTTTTGCTCCATAAATACCTCATAGTGCAATAAATAAAACACGTAAACCAGTAATTATAATTTTAATTAGACTTAAATGAGGTTATTAAGTAAGATACTAAGTAGATATTCAGTCATATTATTCACTAAGATGGAGGCTTTTTTTTTTTTTGGTGACCAAAATTTTTAAATTGTTAACAATAAGATTGGGGTAATTTTTATTTTAATTTAAAGAAAAGAAAAAACTATGCATTATTCAAATAACATTTAATTTGATACAATTTTGTTGTACCCTCATTATCTGTCTGTTTATATTAGCTTAAATACAACCCATATCATTGTTTAAATGTTATTAGTAGAAATACTTGTCCAATTTTTTTTTATTTTTTTTTTATTATTTTGTATAGTAGTTGGAATTTAGAAATTGTTTTGCTAATAGAATTTGCTAATTAATTTTGATTTTAACTTTAAGCGTTGTTTTTTTATTTTTATAATTTTTATTATTGATTCATAATATTAATAATGGTTAGCGCATGTCCTACAGTTTTATGTAGCTGCTGAAATACTTTCTACCGCGAGAGTTAACGAACCCTGAAAATTATATAAATAGCTTTTTAATTTAATTCCAATGTATATAAGTATATTTACATAGAATGTCTAATATAAATTAATTTGTTCTATTTTATTAAAGACACAGAATCTAATCAACATTGAGACCTTACCAAGTTGGTTAATTATTTTTTTATAGATATTGAAACAAAGGGATGATTTCTTAGAAGAATATATCGTTTTTTTTTTTTTTTTCTCTCTACAAGCCAATGTGTATATTGTTTTAACGAAAGGCTTTTTACTTAATTAAGTTTACTGTTGTATTGTTTTCTCTTGCAGAAAATTAATGTTTAAACTCTTCATAATTTCCTACAATATAAATAAAAAAAAAAAAAATTTATAATATAATTAAAATAGGTGATCAAAGAAATATACAATTTTAAATTTCTTTTATAATAAATTTAAATGTTTGTTGAAAATTTATTTTATTACTCTTCGATGGAAACTTATGTTTACGCCACTTTGATTGTGATTCGTTGTCCATTCCATTTTCCTTGACAAATATCAAAGTTTAATGATTATAGGAATATTACTTCATATTTTATGTTACCTGGTAGTTTTTTAACGAAATTTTTTAATTATTTTCCATGTGTCCAAGTCTTGGTATATTTAAAATAAAAATCATAAACTATTGGAGCATTTTTTATTCCAGTATTGAATGTCTTTCTATATACCAACAATCTGAACCTAATTACACCATATAAAAAAAATTCCAAATAATTAGTTTTAACGTAGATACAACACAATTGAAATTATTTTAAATAAATATTTCAAACAGAATCCCTGTTTAAACAATCTCACAATTTGTTTTACGCTTCTATTACTTTTTAATTAATTTACATAAATATAAAATGAAAAACCCGTGTATAAAACGTGAATCAATTTTAATTAAAATTATAAATATATTTTTTTTTTTATTTGCAGAAAAAAAATGCAGTAATTATAAATTAAGAAAATAAATATTTTAATTAAAAAATGTTTTATTAACTACGTAAGATAGTGAAGTTTTATTGTAGATACTTATGGTATGTTTTCTTGTTAATTAATTTGTTAAAGTCGGTATTTTGTTTTATCATAATTAATTATATATCTTTGACTATGCATAACATCAATCAGTGTTATTATTGTTGTTTAATAATTAATAGAAGTTTTTATAATAATTTCATATTATAACTTAGTTATTTTACTTAAAAATTTCACACGGAAGTTTATAAAAGGCAACTTAATTAATAAATTTTTATATTTGTTCTTATTAAAAATTATAAAGAAACTTTTGAAAATTAATTTTATCTAACATTCTTTTACTGTTTTACAAAAATTTTTATGGTTTTTCGTTTAATAAAACATTTTTAACAATATTTTATAGTAAAAATTTTTTTCTTAATTTTAACAAAATTATTTTGGTATTTAGAAATATTCATTTTATCAATGACTGCAGAATATTGATGTGAGCGTGCAATAAAATTGTTCATCTGTGAATCAAGATAATTAATTTAAAAAAAAAATGTTTTTTTTGTATGTTATCAAAGTTATTTAATAAGTATAATAATTAATAAGTATTCATTATAGTGTTATTATCATAAAAATAATTATAAAACTTTTCAACTGAATGTAATGTTTTATAAAAAAAAAGTTTTTCATGTATAAACATACAGACGCTTCTCGTTTCTTAAGGGTTTTTTTTTACTGAAATTGATGTAATATTTGTATATGATAAATAGATAAAGCTTAAAATATGTCAGATAAGATATGACATATGTAAGGATCTACTGTTTACTTAAAGTAATACAATTAAAACTTGATTTTTATTAGATAAACAAAAACTTGGCGTATTTTTGATGTTGATTATGTAATGTCACTGATTCTATTATTAAACTTATAGCAGAAAGATTATATTAATTTATTAAAGTTTATATTAAAAATTATATAAGATATTTATAGATACTATGATAATATTATGTTATAAACATTTATTATATTATTTACAATTGAATTTCCTAATTTTAACATGCAAAAATTTTTATCATAATTATTATTATTATTATAGAAATTACTTTTTATTCCCTAAAAAATTTAAGATAAACCGCACATTCATGTTATCTTAACCAAAAATTTAATTGTGAAAAATAATATATTGTTTTTTCGAACACTATATGCTTACAAATATAAAAAAATAATTAATTTCTTTATATAATTGTTAAAATATTAAGGTTAATTATATTTTATAACATAAAACATGATCCAAAAAATGTTCATCATAAAGCATATGCACATCTGTTTGACTGTAACACAGTCAACTTTATACAAAATATACATTATTTATTACAATACAACATAACATAATTTATCTCGAAAATATTATTTTATGGTTGAACAAATATATTTAGATGTACAAAAAAAAAATGCTGTTTCATCTTGTTTGTACTTAAATTTAAATTTAAATAAAATTGCATTCAAGCTGCAATAACATTATTTGGTTAATTATTAAAGCAGTCTACAGTCTATAGATTCATCAAAAATGCTTCTAGATGCGAGTAAAGGATCGTGACAACAAATTTAACTTAATTTTTATTAATAAATAAAAATGATTTAGATACAGTCTTGGTTCAAGTCATTATTTTAACACTTTACCAATTTATTACGAAGTCTCTTGAAGCAAAAAAAAATCCACTTTATCTACCTGTAATAATTAATATTCAATGATTTGCTAATTGACGTCTACAAAAAATAGATTTATTCGTAAACGAATTTCATTTTAATATCCATTCAATACTTAAGAAATATTTTATTCAGATCCTTTATGCAATTTAATATAATTATATTGGAAAAATGTTGAGGGGTAACACAGATAAAGGAATTTTTCTATTATTAAATCCAAAAAAAAAAAAAAACTACTGTAAAGTAGTGGAAATAATTTTTATTTATTTTTTTTTTTTTTTTATTGCAAAACAATAAATTTAAAGAAATACTTGAAAATTGGATATTTCGATTTGTTAATAAATTAAACTAAAAAAAAAAAATCAATATAAAATTTTGTATTTATATAATATAGTAAAAGCTTTGTATTACGTAGCTTCTTCAAAAACTTGCTTATTATAGAAAATAGATCTGTTCGTCACTAGCGAAATGAGATGGTAATCAATATGATTTTATATTAGATAAAGAAAATACCTTTAACTAAATCAAATTATTATTATATTTCTATTTAAACTATTTTTATATTAATTTTTTAATACGAAAATACTTTTACGACACCTTTTGTACACTTATCACACATTTACATTTCCCATTACAAACTTTGATATATATTTTCGATAAAACTATATGGGAAAATATATATTAAATCGTTTAAATGTTTTAAATCACTTGAATTTTGTAATCTGATTTTAATAACTTTTAATATTATGCAGTGAACAAAAAAAAAAAATAATAATAATAATAATTCTTTAATTTTGTTTTATTAAGTTCTTAAATTTCTTTTTGTATATTATGAAGGCGTTAAATAAATTTTAAATTGGCTTTTACATTTTGTTATCTTTTATTTGCTCATTTTTATTTTTGGTACATTTAAAGACCGTTTTTTGTTTTGGTTTTACTTAAAAAAAATAAAATATTAAATTTTGTCAGATACACCAAGCTATATTATATTTCATTTTTTAACTACTTAACAGGAAATATATGTATATTTATATATATATAAAAAGTAAGTAAATGTTTTAAAATTAAAATTAAATAATTTCAATAAAACCTCTGCATTATTATCCGCATTTTTTTATTATTATACAACAAAGTTTAAGGCAGAAAAAGACAGTCAAAAAAAAAAAAAAATTTTAACTTTTTTGCGTTTATTTTGAAATACAATATAAAGGACTACATTATCATGCCGTTTTATCAAGAACAGTATAATGATTTTGAATAATAAAACTCGGTCAAAAGTAAATTTTTTTAACGTTTTTGTATAAAATATAAAGAAAATTTTGAATTAAAGATTATTTAAAAAGTTTACTTATAATCAAATAAATAAAAATAATGTTTTATACTTTAATTAATTTAAAACTTTTTTTGTTTGTTATTAATAATTTATTTTTTAATAATTTATATAATAATAATAAATAAAAACTTTCCATATTTTACTACTTAACTAGTTATAATAAACTAATAAATACACAGAATTTTTCTAGATCATTTCTATCCTGTTTATAATAAATTATTAATTTAATTTCAATTCTTGTTTTAATATTTAAAACGTAATTTGTATGAAATGTAATAACATTTTCAATAGAATACGTAGAAAAATTTACAAAAATTTATCTTTAATATTATATTCTAATATATACCTTATCTGTAATGGAAATGTAATTGAAATGGTTAATTGTGATTGATATTTATGACAACAGATAATATTTATAATTTTTTATTATAAAAGTACCTGGACAGCAGAATAAGTAATTTATGTATTTATTATTAATATATTATTCAAATATGCTTGTCAAGAACACTCATTACGTTTTTTTATTTTTTTTTTATTAAATTAAACTTGTGCGGAAGATACGAGTAAGCATAAATACACGAAAAACTCTAACAGTCAGCTATAGAAGTTAAGTAAATTAAAAATAAATATCCATTCAGAAGAATATCCATTCTCGCCCCCCAAATGTTACAGCTTTCACTGTTTCATCAGATTAAAAAAAAAAGTTTTAATAATGGATATTAAAAATGATTTTGATTGAAAAAAAAAAAATAATAGAAAAAGCTTTTTAAAATACAAAAAAATTTCGTACAAATCAATTTGCTGAAATATTATTTTCATATCTATAAATATATGAAATGGTGAGCTATTGTTTTTAGATAAAAAAAAAAAATTAATATTTTATTCACTAGAAATAATATTACTAATCACCATATAAAATGTAATTAAATAAAAATAAAATAAACTAGTTACAATTGTGAAAGATAAAATTCCAATTAAATAATTTCATGGTTTTCCATTTCGATTACATTAGTGTTATTGAAATTACCAAATAGTTAATCTAATGCATTATGTTACTTTACATATACATATTTATATTAATATTAAACGAAAATTTATTATAAATGATTTTCGTTATTTATTTTAAAAATATTCTGACGAATTATTAATTAATTATCACATTTATAATGTGTAACGTGGAAATTATTAAAAAAAAAAAAAACCCCCCATTATCATTTTAATTTTATTAAATTCTCCTAATAAATAATTATCCATTCGTAAAACTATTTATTATTTATAATCATGATTTGTCTAATCAATAAAAAAAATCAAGGTATTCTACTTGGAAAAAATTGCTACTTGTTACATTACTTTGCTACGTATGCATGACGTAAACATTATTTATTCAAGAAATAAATTAAAAAAAAAAAGAGAAAGCTTAGTGAAAAGCAATAAATAGAATAGGAATAGTGATTCTTAAAACCTTTCGATTAATTCAATTATTCGATAAAAAATAAATACTTATTTATGTTAATCAGATCACTTTTTATTTATTCAATCACATTTAACAATTGGTTATAATACCAATTATTATTAATTTTAATTTTCTTTTATACATACATATGTATGTTATAAATAAAAGCTTATTAAAAGCATTATACCAATATACTGTATAAATAATGAAAACAAGTGTATATTAAAAAACTAAAAAAAAAAATTTCTTAACTTCATTGGTTTTGTGTTTTCAATGTGTAACCAAAGTTTAAAAACTAACGTTGAACACATTTAAGCCAATTAATCTTGTTATTTTATTTTTTTTTTTTTGTTTTGTCATTTAATAAATTACGAAAATAACAAAAATAGTTAAGATTTTAAAAACAATTAACATCTTAATTAATAATTGTATTCATAACAATAATTTAATAATTTAATTCTATTTTAACGTTTCAACATGTAATTTCTATTTATTACACAGATAATTATAATCAGTAATTATCATTAATAAAATTAAATTAATTTTGTTTATTAAAGTACCTTATATTGGAAAATTATTTAATATTTATAATTAAAAGTAATATGATGCATTTGAATAATTTTCTGAATATATATTTACCATGTATAAAGTATTTTATCGATATAATGTCAATTGATAAAATACTTTATGTTATTTAACAAAAAAATAATAAATAAAAAAAACACATTTCACATGAATAATAATTGTTACAAACTCAATTATTTTATTGAATAAAATTTTTAAAAAAATTTATTGACAGCAATCTATAACTATTTATATGAAATAAATTTCTCATTCAAATATAAACAAGAAAATAGAATTACATTTAATTTACTATGTATTAACACTTGTGTTATTTGTTTATATTTAAATATTTAACTGTAAAAATTATTAATTAAATATTTTTTACTAAATTATAACGAAAAATAAAAAATATTTAACATAGGTTAACTGAAAGACCGTAACTCATGTCAATTATGTCAATTTTAATTTTCGGACATACTCTTACATCACCACAGAATATTCAAACCACAACTCATTCCTGTGATAGATATTGTCAGATCAGATAAAGTCAATTCAAAAGTATTTATGATATTTCCAATGATTTTCATAAATAAGCAATATACGGATTTCGGAAGAATTCTCAAAACCAAATATATAGTATAATTAAAATCAATGGTTTTACATAAATAAATAATGTTTGCCGGCTGGGTACATAAATTGAAATACATTAGAATACTTTAGCCTTTCAACTATCCAATGATGAAGTTATTTATTTATTATTTCTTTGAATCCAGTAGTAGTTGTAACTACTTAGTGTCTACCTATGTTTTGTTAATACTTCGATACGACTTAAATGAGCATTTTCTAGACAAGCAAAAAATCTATTTTGATAAAGGTTCTTCCCAAAAAAAAAAACTATACGATTCAAATCTAAAATTTTTTTTATACAGTGATAAAACACGATTATTCTATTATTATGCAGTGATCAAAATTAAGTTCTAAAATTGTTGTAAAAATAAAATTATAAAATTATTATTTACCTGTACACCTGCTACAATAAAAATTACTTTAATATAAACTGTAATTCTGAAGAAATGAAAAATGCAGTCAATAATAAAAAATTCACCATTATCATGGTAACTTATTTCATTCATAGATATTAAGTATTCATACCTGTATTCATATTTAATACAATTTTTTTTTTTTGTTATTATTATTTTTTGCTATTTCTCTACTGTTGGGTATTTTATCAATTCCCAATTTAATTACCATTTTGATAACCCCAAAAAATAATTGAATAATCTTTTTATATTAAAATTTATTAATATGTTTTAATAATTGAAGGGATATTGATTGGTTTATATCGTAAATGAATATCCAAAATATTTGGTCTTCAATGATTTCATTATTGATTAATTTTTCGCAACAATACTGCAAAGTTCACAAAAAAAAAAACGTGAATTTATCGGATTAATTTATTTTCGGGTTATCTTAGCAAAAATATGAATTAAAAGAAGAAGAAGAAGCAGAAGAAAAAAATTTAATTTTCATTAATATATGTAAAAAGATAAGAAGTTTCGCGTTTTAGTTAATTCCCAGTATATTATCATGAGATAACGGAAGAATGTTTCTTGAACAATTACACAAGCTCGTACAGCCAAAAAACTTAAATTCTTTAAAATTACAAATATGCGTTCTTGTCGTTTAATACAAACATTAAGTGTGCCTTCCAAAAATTAGAAAAATAAGATGAAAAAAAAAAAAAAACTTTAATGATAATTACGAAAAATATTTTCAGAAAATAAACTCCTTAAAACTGTTTTTTCTTTCTTTCTTTCTTTTTTTTTTTTTTGTTGTTGTGCAAATGTGAAATTAAATAAAAGCGCCTTTCAGCAATATATGTATGTCAGAATAAAGAAGAAGAAGAACAACAAAAAAAAAACAATTTCATAATTTATGTTAATGTTATATTTTAATTTAAAAAAAGGAAAAGAAAAAAAAACCGTGCAAAGTGTTTATATCTCTATTGATAGACATGTTGATGCTGTAAGAACACGAAAGGCAATTTGTTACATTTTCAAAAAGATTTTAAAGAATGTAGTGAAAAAAAAAAAAGAGAAAATTTATTTAAAAACATTTACTTTGGATATTTAATTATAAAAAGGATAAAAAAAAAATTTGGTGACTGTTATCAATAAATAAATATCAAAAAAAAAAAAAAAAAATCTATTTATTTGTAGAATTATTTTGAATTTCCATAGAAATTTCGAAATTTAATTTATTTATCTCATGCCAATATGATGTCAGTTATATATGTATATATATATATATATATACATATATATTATGCATATTTCTCATAAAATATATCAAAAGTTATGCATACTTGTCAATTAATCTTTGATATAAATATAATCTTTTCAAATAACATTTAGTTTTGCCAAGCATTCTATCTTGAATTCATGGAAGGAATAAAACATAGCAAATTTTTTTTTGTTTCTGCTTTAACTTTGATTATCCTTTATAAGGAAATTTGTATTCTTTTAATATTTGGATATATAATTTAAGGGTTAGATGACCTTATGATATTCATTTGTTAGATAAACACAAAATTTATATGTGTAACAAAAAAATTCTCAAAGATGTCAGCATATAATGGTGTATGTGATAAAATTTTAATATATATTTTTTTGTTATTTATCATAACGAGCTACCCTATAAATATGCGCAATAATCTAGTGCGCCACAAATAAACGAAGGAGTGCTGTATAACGATTTTTTTTTTAGGGGGTGAACTATCTTCTTCTTAGTCGTCTGTTTTTCGTGCTTCCTGCATGATATGACGCTGGTCCTACACCGCCACCAACTCGTAGCTCGTTCATAGTTTTGTGCAGTGTTCCTCAGTGAATTTTTTTATTTTTTTTTTTGTTTTAATCACATAACAATATGTGTGAAAATATAAAAAAAAAAAACGAAAAATGTTTTATTTATTTTTCGGTAATTTTATCTATATCTGATTGTTTAATTACTTCCGATTAAATACTAAAATTATTATTCAATACTTTTAAACACTTGACGCTCATATAACAGTCTGTGTGTTTCTATTGCAATTATGACCGCATACAGTGTATTTTGAGTTAAGTTTTAGTTTTTGTGTTTTTGTTATTTTATTGTTCTATTTATTTTTATATTATTTGTTGTGTGAGTGATGTGTCTGTATGGATTGCCATTTTAACAAGGTAAATTTCATTTATATTCGCTAAAATCCTAATAAAAAAAAAATACTTTGATTAGTTTTTTTTTTTTTTTTAATGTGTTAAACTCTTTTTTTTTTAACAATAAAATGAAAAATATTTACCAACCACAAAATCGTAATTTAATTACATTTGACATAAACTTTAAACTTTAATAAATAATAAAAAAAAAAAAAATGTGTGTTAGTGATTTTAAAATGAAATTATTGTTTAATCCATGATAAATTACTTTCATTTGATTTACTATCATTGTTAAGCACTACGCCAATTACTATTATTGTTTTGTTATTAAAAAAAATAAATCAATAACAAATGTCAAATATGTAAAGCAGCAAACAAAATTATGGATAAGTCTAAAGTCTTAAGACATTAACCTTTCTTGTGTGTGTGTGTGCGTTTTCTCAACTTAATTTTCATCTTGATAATAAAAATAAAAAATTAAAAAAAAAAAAAAAAAATCTTAATGGAATATGGGCGTTTAAATAAACAATTAAAATCACTGATACAGATTTATTTATTTAATTAATTTAAATAATTTTTGATAAATGAAAGAGGTTTTCCACCGAGTTGTTAAAATAAAAAATTAAAAAAAAAAGTTACAAATCTCGGTGCAAATTAAAGTGTTAATATTTCTAATTAAGTATTTAATAATTATTAATGAAATTAACTCACTTTGTATGCAGTCTAGAATTATTTAAATAATTATAATTAGTCGCTTATATTTTACATGCCAACATTTATTATTATTTATTAAAAGTTTTTTTTTTAATAGAATTATATAGATGTAGTGAATTAAAATTATAACACTAGAGTGAAAGTTTTCTTCGTCTTTTCTATTTCGTTTTTGTATTCTAATGTCTATCCTTATATATATATTACTAATATAATTCTTATTTCCATATTGTATATATTAAAAATATATATATATCTAGATAAAAATCTTCTTTCAATTTGGATACTTATTTGATACATTTAATACTGAATGTCAAGAAAGAATGAAAGAAAGAAAAAAAAAAACATTTTTTTTTTGTAGAAGAAGAAAAAAAGCATAAACTTATTCGTGCATAAGTTATGTCTTGAGAACTTTTCATCGAAAGTTTGGTCAGAGATCAGTCTCTAGTGACACGTTATCATAAAATGTGTTTTTACAGTAACAAAAACAACTTCAACAACAACAACAGCAAATGTAACAACATCAAGAAATTCTATATACATTTTAATGTTTTGTACACATATAATGCTTACAAAACGAAGAAATTTTATCATACGAATCATCAACAACAAAATATTCGCACTAAACTAAGCAAAAAAAAAAAGAAAAAAAGAAGAAAATACGAAAAACTTTTTTTCTTGTCTTATTCCATAAATGTGATTATTTTCACAGTTAAATTTCTAATATAATATTATGAATGTAGGCAAAGTTTTTCCGTTTGTTTTTTAATCCTAACTGAGTTGTTTTTTCATATATATAGAATTAAGCAAAAATTATTTTCCATGAATTTTGAATAAAACATTACTTATCGTAATTGATAATTTCGTATTTGTCTTTTATTTGTTTTTTTTTTTTTTTTTTTTTCTATAAGAAAATCAACAAGCAATGTGTAACCAGTAAATGCATATATTTATGCTAACATACTTATTATGCACGAAATAAATATAAATAAATAAACTTTACAACAGACTAAAGCCTTTTGTTAGAAACACTCGTAGCAACGTTTTAAACTTTTATAAATAATAATAATTTCACTACGTTTCTTTAGAATATGATAAATATGACTCATTACACTTTCTGTTGTATTGTGGCCGTATTTTGTCCTATTAATTAAATTTTTGTTGTAAAAACTTTAAAATCAAATAAATTTTTATTCAATGATTATTACTTTCTACAAACACCCACCCACCCAAACTGATAACTTTTTTAAACAAAAATTTGATTCAATATTTTCACTTGACAAATGAAAAATTTTTTTTTTTTTTTTGTTTATATCATGTATTACGATAGTACGGTCTCAGTTTACAACGTTAATCCATTTCTTTACTTTGGTTATACGTTGAAAAATAATTTTTATATTTTCTATGGCTTCTATGTCATTCAACTATTGACAGAAGTTGAGGAACAAAACACCATAGAAAATCGTTTGATACACAAAAATAATCGAATATTAAAGCATTTTTGTTCATTTTTCTTGGTCGTCAATATGAATAATCATATGTTGAGGATGTACTGTGCCTCCTTAATAATTATTTACAGGAAAAAGGACTTTTTTGTTTTCTTTTTTTTTTTGCTTTTGCCTTTATTATTATATAAACTGTTATAGTTGTGATAAAAAGTTTAATAATAAGGCAGAAAATGATGAAAAAAAAAGAAGCAAAGGCAAAAAAAAAAAAAAAAAACATTGTTGGTAAAGACCAAACAGAATTTGATAGCAATAAGAATAGATTTTGTATACCTCCAATCACAAATTATGTGTTTTTGAGAAATAGAAAACTGGTATAGTTTTGTTAACATGATGAAAATGTGAATTACTAAAATACTGATAGGATTGGATTCATTTTTGGAATCACATTCACATAATAGAAGAAGAAACAAAAGATACAAAAAAAAAAAAAAAAAAAAAATAATCTTGACAGCCACAACTGTGTGATTTAGATAAACTTCGTGACAATTTTTTCTATTTCCCTCGTCATTTATATAACCCTACATGACTTTTTACACATCTTTCCACTGGTACCTTTTATGTATTTGTTATGTGTTGTTGTTGTTGTTGTTATTTCAATATGATTTTATGAAAATCTTAAACAAGCATAGTGGAATACAAATCAAGTTGACAGCAACATTTATTTTTATAACTTTTTTTTTCTACCATCATTGAATCTAACTATCTATCTATTTTTGATGCATTTAAACATATATTTTTAGTAATATTATTAAAGTATTTAGTTTTAAATATTAGGTAAAATACGTTTCTTACTTTATATGTTTACGACAAAACATTAAAAACAAACGCAATAAAAACTTTATTTTTATTTTTATATTCAGAATAATTCTTATTTACTAATGTGTATTGGATATTGGGTACTTAAGGCTTAATAGTAGATGTTGCATAAATAATATATATAAATGTATTGATAAAACTGTGTTGATTATATTATTATAACGATTTTTTTTTTTTTCTCTTCTTGTTTTTATAAGCAAAATTCAATTTACAAAAGTCTCCAATTTCATTATAATTATGTGTTGTATATTTTACACTTGACAATTTATTTATAGTTTTCTTCCTTTTTTTTCGCTCCATTTTATATTGTGCACACATAATTTATTTATTATGATTTAAAAAAAAAAACGATAGAAAGAAAGAAGCTCAACCCAGTAAGCTTTCTTTATATATTATATGGTTACTGAATAAAAACTTTTCAAGCTGTTTTTCTGTTAATGTCATTTTCATGAATAAAAAGTAAATTTTTTACCAAAAACGAAAACTAACTTTCTGTACACAAAATTTCCAGTACGGCTATCATCTGTTGTCAACATAGGGAGTTTATTATTGTTTGGCAAAAGCACCAAATTATAAGACTTTTATTTTAGCATTTAGGTTAATGTCTTAGAGAGTATATATAACCAAAAAAAAAAAGAAAAAAGAAAATAAGATAAAGTTTTGTATACAATAAACTACATTAACTAACGTATTATTCGAATAATGATTATGAAATTCCATAAAACATTGGTTACAATTAGCCTGTATTGGAATTTACACGATAAATCTAAACTATTTTATATAGAAATAATGATTTTGATGTTTTTTTTCTACAGATACATAGTTTAAAGAACTTTAAATAGTTATTTATTAATTATATATGCGCATATATTTAATAACATTCTTTTAGTAATCTTTTCTAATCATGCGTGCTTTTCCATGTTGCTATTTCCAATTTATTTTTATTGTACCATCAGTACAATAAACATAAACATTTTATAATTTTCCCATTCGCATAAGTATATATGTTGCATGTTTAAAGGTTAGCTTTTTTTTTTTGTATTTACAAAAGCTCTGATAAAACATTGATAACAACAAAAATGCATTACATTGTGTAATCTTTTCCATCATCAGTAACAAATAATAATGTTAAATAGCTTGGTCTTGGCTTAAAATGAACTAATATAATGTAAGATGTGATACTCTCTGCTCTCTAGGCGTGGCCATGTAGTCTTGATCTATCACACATTACACATTACCCACAAAAGGTTTTTTTTTTTTTCTTTTTATTATTTTCATTGTATAAATGTAGCAAATATATATTATTTGTGAAAAGATTTCGTAACGTATAAATATTAATTAATAATGTCAATATTAGTTAATGTATTGTTCAATTAAAATAGTAATTGTTTTATTTTGCAAAGCCAAATCATAATAGTTTGCGAAAACTTTATATTTATTTATTGTATATAACTATGTAAACATAAGTAATCGATTTAGTTATTTGCAAATTAAAATTGTTTATTATTTTCTATCCTGTAAATTTGTGGTACATTGCGGAAAATGCAATAGAATTAAATGTTTTAACAGTAAAACCTACAATACTACCGTGTTCTTTTCAAAGGTTCTTGTTATAATTGCTACGATGAGAAAAAACCTTCTTGAAATGAAAAAAACTCTAAAGAAAAATCAATTTTGATATTTCTTAGTTTGGTAAAGACTTACAACGGATTATTCCGTATTATAAAGCTTTTTTTTTTTTTTGTTATGCATTTTCAATAACAATGCAATAAGATTTATCACTCAAATTTGTATTATCCGTTATCCTTTTTTAATTACATTTATTAATTACGGCAATAATAATATTATTATTATTTTTTTTTTTTTTTGTAACAAATTTTAATGGTGAATTAAACCCATCATTAAACTAATAAATAATGAAAATATAATTTATTAGTTTAATTTGTAAATGTTATAAATTTCTTCTTCCATCATCAACTTCTTTTTCATCTTCATCTTAAGTACATCATCCGGTTATATGATAAATATCATAAAAACTGATGTTTTTAAATATATACAATTTTTTTTTATTATTAATTATTATCTTTTATTATATATTTTTCATATTATATTAATTAAATGTTTTCATAATTTACAGGTTAATTATCTGCAGCACAACACATAAATAAAGCAGTACAAGAGAGCCAACATTTACGAATTTAGTTAACATAAATATTAAATAAATAGTTATTATAATTAATTATGAGACAATTTTGAATAGTTTATAACATTGTTATAAAATTTTAATTAATTAATTTTAATAAAAGGTGAAACAAAAACAATAAAAATAAAACAATATGTTAATTATTTTAAGAAATTTATTTAAAATAAGTTAGTTTTGAAATCAAGTTTATTTATATATATTTTTTAAAATTAATAAAAAAAAAAAGTGAATAAAATAAAAGTTTAATCATGTTTTATATTATTAATCATGTTATCGTGAGAAAAAGCTCATGATTTAAAATATATATATATATATATATATATATTTATGTTTAAAATATCTCTCTATGTTTATTGTTAACAAATAATGAAGCTCTGCGCCTCGATAAATTCATTTAAAAAACATCTGTCAAATCATTAATTGATAAAACAATGATTAGGAATTTAAAAGCTTTTATTTATATACTATATTTATTAAGATTGGCATCATGTTCATCAATGGATTTATACAAAAATGCAAGACTCGGTTCACGTATTGTTCAAACAAGATATGGTCGACTACAGGGACTTTTTCTACCTTTAGAAAATTATAAATTTTTAAGGCCAATTGAAGCGTTTCTTGGAGTGCCATATGCGACACCACCAACTAAATCTAACAGGTATGATTAAAATTCTATATATTTACAGCATAATGCATTTAATAGTAGTTAAAACATTATTTTACTGAACAATGTGTGGTATTTTGTTTGATTTAATTAATGCTACAGCTCGAAATTATAACTTTAAAAACAGACATTTTTATTCTTTAACATTATGTACTCTGTTACTGTGAAATATACTAGTTATTCGTTACGTTATTATATTATTATACCAATAACATTCATTATGGTGATGCTCTAAAGTAGCGAGAAGGTCTTAATCTAAAGCCAGCCAGCCATTCTTCGCGTGTAGAATTATTTTCGATAAAATTTTAAACTGTTGGTCCTCCTGCTACATAATCCTAGCAGTTAAAATTGCACCTTAATTAAAAATAATAATAAAAAAGAAAGGACACATAAAAGCTACAGAAAAATAAACTTTAATGCCATAATATATTTCTTTTATTTTAATTTGTTATTCATACTGTAGCTTTGTAGCTTAAATAAAGTTCAAAAAATTATAAAATAAACAAAATTAATTACTTTTACGATCAACTTCATAGATGAGACTAATATAAAAACTTCTTTCTTTTATATATACATTTATATTGTAGAGTAGAGTAGACATAACGTCATAAAAATATCATTTAATATATACTATAAAAAAAAATATTAATAATTTTATTAAATAAATATTACATGCAATATATAATTAAAAATATGATGGAAACATTTTCATTATGCGTATGCATATGATTAAAATTGTTTGTATTGCTTAATCATTATTTATTTTGTTACAAAATACATAAAAAGAAATATGAAGAAGAAAAACATCGTTTAGAAGTAAAATTAACTAAATTAATTAAATAATATTAAAGAGATAAATCATATACAAATTAGGGTGTAATAAGATCTAAGCCCAGCTAGTCTTCGCGACTAGAATTATTTACCAATGGAATTTTAAACTGTTGGTCTCCTGCTACATGAATGTTTTTAATTTTAAAGTTTAATTCAATATTTATAGCTTTTAAATAAACTTTTTTTTTTGTTTTTTGTTTTATTCAAACAAATATTTACAATAAAAAAAAAACCCGCCCAAAAATATTTTTCTACGCACTTGTCAAATAACTCGGTTTTGTTATGTACGCTTTAAGCGGCCAAAATAATCTTCTTTTTTTTTTCGGTTTTGTTTTTACATAAAAAAAAAAAAAACAAAACATATTCTATGTAATATAAGTACACTTCTACAGATTGTTTCAAATTCAAATATGAAAAAAGGGGCAAAAAAAATGTTATCAAATAAATATTATTAACGATATTTGCAAAGAAAAATATATAAATATGTTCAATCATACTCGATATATATGCTAGAGTTTTATTATTACTATCAAAACCCATAACAATTGTATATATTTTCTATTTTAACTTTTCTTCTTTACATGCATATACATATGTATATATATAAACAATTTTACTACATACAGAAAAAAAAAAAATAAATACAATTTAGAACATAACGAATTTGCATACTAGAAATACTCTGCCCTTAGTTTTTTTTTTTTTATCTCATATTGTTACCAAACAAAATAAATTCTTATAAAAAACAATGTATGTAACAATTTTGTTGTTGTTGTTGTTTATATATTATATATTTATTTACATTATGTCCTAAATCACCTTAAATTTTAAAATACACGCAAAGAAAATATGAAATTTAATGATAAAAGTGTCGCTTCGTATTTAAATGAACTTTACCATGGCGTGTCTCGTAAATTATATGTTGATATTGAAACGGCAAAAAAAAAAAAAAAAGGCAAACAACGCATGAAAATTTATTCAAACATTTTTTTTAACTTTTTTATTTGTTATATATGTATAAAAAAAAAAAAAAAGCTTTAATAAAATTGTAGCTTAATCAAATGCTTACATGACAATTTCAATCGAATCTTCGTTAATATTGTGTGTGTGTGTGTGTTCTGGAGTATATTACACAGCATCGAATATTGTTTAACAAGCGATTTTTTTTATACACAGAATCAACGTTAAATGTAAAATTATCCCTTTTTTTTTTTTTTTGGTTTGTTTGTTTGTTTGAAAATGAAACTATAAAATAAAATTGTTAAATGACTTGTTTTAAACAAAAAGTAATTTATTTCTACAACATACTTTACGCAATTCCTTTGATCATTTTACAGTATTGTCAACATACAATGGGTGTTTCATTACTTTATTGAATTCGTATTACATTTTTAACATAAATTCTATTTAAATAATGTTAATTAATGGATTTTTATTCAAAATTACTGATTTAACACAACAAAACAAGCATAATTAATTATTGATAATCCATTTAGTATATGAAACATATTTTCTTTTATAATGCATATAAATTATTTTCTCTTTTTTCTGTTATTCAAATAATTTTCCTTTAAAATCCGCAATTCTTAAAGAAGATTTTTTGACTCTTTATTTTCTTACCATAGTTTATAATAACGTTGGCGTTTTATCATTTCTGTGGTGGGTCAAAATCAAATTAAAAAAAATAATAATAATAATATATTTTCAATAAAAGGGCAAGAAAATATTTGAGTTGGGTTATTTAAAAAAAAAAAGTAAAATGATTTTTAATTGTTTCCTATGTAGCTAATATTTGCTATATCAAAGCTTTTATATTTTGTAATTAATTCTTTATATTTGTGATGTTTTTGAAATTTTAATAAATTATTAATCATCAATTTTATAAGGATGATCAAAGTCTTTTTTAATATTTCAAATCTTTAGTATGATTTTGACTTTAACGCGGCTCTATAGTTGGTTTATAGTCTGTAATACCTCCTATTATCTTAGGAAATGTCTGATTCTAATATCCTAGGTTCGGATTTTAAGATCTATTTAGCATGTCTATATAGATTTCATCTCATTTATTTCATATTATATTCATATACACAGTGTGTAGCAACTACAACAAAGTAAATAAAAAAAAAAAATTATTTATTGTTTTATCAAGCAAGCATACGTATTAAAATTAAATTCATAATATTAAATGTCGTGCATAAATAAATTAAATTTGCTGTAAAATTCTACGAAATACAACACAAATTATATGAATATGTATAAAATTTATATTTGATGATAAACAAATGTACAAATAGTTAAATTCCACTATATGGCATGATTCATATAAAATAAAATATAGTAAAGATCCATAATTTTAAAATGATTGGAATCGGAATGGTAATATAACACACAAATAATAATCTCAATTAGTTAGAAAATACACTATAATTTAATAGGTTTAGAAGTTTTTTTTTTTTTTCCCCCAAAGAATGGAGATTTCATTAAAAAATTATAGGAGTTTTACTGTTTATTATTATTTTTTAAATTACAAGAAATTAATTTCATTTAATTAGTTATAATAAAATTATAATTCATTTAAAGCTTTCATCCGTATTTTTTAACTAGCACTTAATAAAATTACCGATAAATAGAATTTTATATGTTATTTTATAAAAAAAAAAGTTTTTTGTTATTAAATCTGTTTAAATTAATAAAAAAAACTTTAAGTGATTCTCAACAAAAATTGTTATTTATATATACAAGAGTATATACCTGGTATTATCGAGCACTAAACGACGCATACATTATGGGCATAATTTAAGTTTTTATCGTCGATTAATAGATGGTTGTCAAGTGTTTATTTTTAAAGATTAACCTGGACAACACCTGAAAGCAATAACTTTTTAAACAATAAGCATGTTTTCACTAGAGCTAATTTTCTTTATCATAAACTAAAAAACGTTAGATTATAATCTAAAATATATATTGAATATGAAATGTAATTATATGCAACATAAATCCAGTAATTCTTTCTGGAAACGCAAACGTCAGCAGTATTAAAACTATAATTATATTCATGTTTGATTTTCATATGAAAATACCCAACCAGTAATAATTTAAAATATTTCACTATTGTTTTACCTAACAATTGTTATGTAAAAAAATAATTAAAATATTTTTAAAACCCATTTGTAATAAATAAATAAATAAATAAAAATAAAAAATGAAAAAAATTAATTTTATTTCAACTACTTTGCATTTACTTTTGAGAAATTTTTATTTTATTTTATGCTGCTTGTACACTAAACGGAATATAATGAAAATATTGAATACAAAAGAATATTTTAATTAATTATTATTATTATTATTTTTTTTTTTTTTTTGTATATTGAGAGTTCTCTCATAGGTATTATTAACAAAATTTTCATTAATGGTTATAGTTTTTTATTACAAAACGGGATTTAAATAATTATTAGCGTGATTGTGAATTTTTTGGCACAAATACATGACGATACTATTTTATTATTTAGGATATTTAGTTCATAGCAAATCGTCTATTACACCCACTCCAACATTTGGCATATGATTGCGGATATTTTAAATTTCGAATTAAAGTTTCAAAACGAAGTACAATAAAATTACTGAGAATCTGCATAATAGTTTGTTACAAAGCTTTCATTATCCTTTACACGTGAATGTGATACTGTTTAGGAACAATAGATATTTTAGTCGCGATTTTGTATCAAAATCAAGTCTGTTGTTTTGTGTATTTGTGTCTATCTCATATTATCAATCCTATGGATAATAAAACAAAATAATTCTTCTATAACTAGATAGTAACTTAAATTTTTTATATTTCTTATTCATTAAAATATAATAAAAATGTTTATAAAATGTATATTAATTTGATATTTGATTGTTTTGAATGATAACTTTAGAAATATAACATCTGTTTTATATATAAATATAATTTTACATTAAATGGTTATGTAACTAATCAAATAATTATTATAATAAGCAGTGGCACTGCTAGATAGGTGTGGATGTGCAAACCTTATGACAAGATAGGATACCAGTCGCCAGTAAAAACCAGCAGCCAAGATCTAATAATTGTTGATTTAAGATTCAGATTAAAGATTTTTGTAGTAAAATTTGTTGTCGGAAAGTTGGCTTTCCATATCTGACTGTCAGTCACCCGAAATTATTTCCGTGTAATGTCGAAACTTAAACTAAATCGTTATTTAGTTTAGTAAATTCTTCAAAATTATTAAATGAAATGCAATCCTGGGTTATTCTAAATGTGGACCTGAGCTTAATTTACTATTCTATGTGTTTTTTTGATAAAAAGTTTCCTTTAAAGCATTCTGAATCCGGAACATCCTAATTGAAGTCAAATTTTAACCGAAATGGTCACTTGCTTGGAATTACTTCAATCAGGTTTTATTTACCTATTAAAGAATAGTTTTATAATAATTTCCACTAATCGTATTAACGTAAACTGACTACAATTGATTGACTTAAAGGAAAAAACTCAATAAATTCTGTAAAACACGACGCCACTGATAAGAATTAATTTGTTATGCAAAATGTTTTGTTTAATTGTTAATTTTTTTTGTTTTTATTATTAGAAAAAAAAATGAACATTAAGCATGAAATTATTCAACAATGCAATTAATACGATGATATGTTCAATTATGTTATCAATTGCAGTGTTCGTGTATAACAAAAATTGCTAACAGCAAAAACTAAAACCATTAATAATACAATTATATCTACATATTAAAAAATACCTGAGTACTCTGGTTTAAAATTCTTGGATGCTATTGAACAGATATATACGTTTAATAGGATAAACATAAGAAGTAATCTAAATCCATTGTTTGTTTTATGTTTTGTTAAACAAAAAAAAAATACTTTTTTTTTTATTTATAAAACTATGTACATGCTACTGCTGCTGCTGCTGCTTAACAAAATATTTTCAATAAGTTTTCTCTGCACACATTTAAACAAATAAATATTTATTTGGTATGTTTGGTTGCTGTATAATTTAACATGAACTTCAGAGATCATTTTCTACGTGTCTTGTTGATATTAAATACGTACAACACCAAAACTACCCTTCATCGCCCAACATAAAGTTAGAATTTTTTTTTTCCTTTTTTCTTTTCTTTCTTTTCCGATGAAAAATCTTTTTTATATTGTTTTCGAACAATAAGGTGAAACACGCATAAGCTGTTTTTATGCATGATTTTTAATAATAAAATTAAATATCATCAGATTACAAATAAATAATCGTGTTACACATATATATTTTTCGATATCCAAACATCATATTCGGTCATAAACTATTTATTAAAAAGTTTTTAATTGTTTTTGTTTATTTTTTCTGTATAAATGCCAATTAAATATTTCTTATCATACAGCCCTACAGTTTCTGTCATATTTCATTAGATATATCTGATTTTTTTTTCTCTTTTTTCTTCATCTCATTTTTTGTGATCACAAAAAAGCAAAAAAGAAAAAAAGAAAAAAAAAAAAAGATTTTATCATATGAGAAAAAAAATTCGGTATAATGAAATCCTACACAAAAAAAAAAAAAAATAAAATAAATTATATATATTATAAGTATAAAGCGTATCCCGTGAGATGTAATATCGCTACGTTCATAATATAATCGGGAGTACATTGAATAAAGATCAACGAGCCATTACTTGGTTATTGCTAATACTTGCGGAAAGTTTTCATTTCTTTTTCTATTTTTGCAACATCCCCTTTCTTCAACTGGTGTTTTACGTATATACTAACAGCATCTGTCGTTTTTTTTTATATTTAATAATAATAATAATAATAATAATACATTGTGTTGTGCATGTTAGATTTCTATTCGATTACAAATATTTTAACTATTGTTGTGATTGCTATATGTCATGTCATTTTTTCCTTTTTTATTTTCTTACATTTTACAAATTATTACCTTAGCATCATTCTATTATGAATATCATCCAATTTATTTATATTTAGAAATAATTTTCAATAACACATCTATAATGGTATATTTTTTATGGATATTTTCGTTTAATTAAAATTGTAATGGTTATCCAAATTTACATTTGACCCCGCATATAAACTCGGGTTTTTCAACAAAATTTCCGGCGCTTTATAAATAACTTCTTTTTTTTTTCATGGTACGGAAGCAGTAACGGATACTAGATAATAATACCAAATTAAAGAACCCTTTTGTGTTTTAAGTTTAAAAAATAACTTTATGCTTCGGAATGATCGGTGGTACAAATGTAACATTTTTATTATTGTTTATTTAAATATATTTAATGTCATTATGGACTAAAGTATAGCTTTAATAATTTTATTTATTTTATTGTGAATACACTTTGATTCATCGTCACTGCAGTATTTTTTTTTTTTTTAAAGCAAATTATTAACAAAACAAGTCAAGTTTTTCAGTGTTCTATTAAAATGCCTAAAATACTTAATATTAAATCATTTAAAACCATGATAATATTTTATGTGAATCATAACTTTACTATTTTTTTGCCTTAGGCATTTGTCTCGATGCCAATTCATTGATACGGCGCTGCATAAATATTTATATAAAAAAAAAAAAAAAAAAAATACAAGCAAAACACATAATAAAAAACATTTATTGATTTCATAATATAATAAATAAGAATTTATAAATAGTCAAATTTTCTAAAGGCAACATAATAATAATTATAATAAATTACTCCCATTCGTTTACCATAAAATGTTATAAAATCATTTATAGCGAGCTATGAATCTTTTTATTTAAAAATAAAAACAAAAAAAAAATAAACAATTACAATTACATTTTATATTATTATTACATTTTAAAATAAAGAATATATATATATATATATATATATATTTCACTGATGAAATTATTTCTACGTATATACATATATAATTATGCTATAATAAAATAATAAAATTGTTTCAAATAAATTATTTTCGATGGAATGAATTTTTACCTTTTTTCATTTTTTTTTTTTTATTACAAAGTAGAATTTTTATATAAACAGTTTATTGTTTGACATAATAATTTTGCCTTATTTCTTTATATATATATATATATATATATATAATATATGATCATTTCATCAAGGATCACAGTACTTATGTATCAACGAATCAACTATACCCTTGATGGAAAATATTAAAATCTTTGTTCTATTACTATGAGTGCAGTGAGATTTTTTTTTTTTTAATTAATAAACGATTTTATATTATTAATGCACATAATACGGTATTTAAAATAAAATTCATTTCTATGCCTGAATATTATTCGTTAAGTATTTTAAGAATTGAAAAACAAAAAAAAATTGGGTTTTTTATGCTTTAAAGTTCATTTCGTTTTTACTCGAATTAACATTAAAACACATTATAAATGGTTGATTTTTTTTTTGGAAAAACGTATTTATTATCCAATTTGCGCCTGTGCTCAACATATGTGAGCAGTTCAATTTACTTCGATTCAGCGTATCACGTTCCTAAATATATCTATATACATATTATACACTGTATTGATTTAGAAGTAATAAAAAACAATTCAGTGTTATTTTGAAGCATTTTCTATTCGTCGTCTATCTTTTGTGTTCTTGTAATTTTTTATTTTATTTTATTTTATTTTATAAAACTCTAAAGTATTTATTTTATCTAACTAACATGATACACTTTAATCAATTTTCTTTCTTTTTTTTTCTATATTTTTTAGTTACACCCAAAACACTTTTAAGAAAATTATTTTAATCAGTAATTTTTTTTTTTTTTTTATGTAAGTAAGTTATTTTACTTTACATTCAGTCAAATTTATAGTTGTTGTTTTTTTTCGAATATAAATGATTTAGTACGGTGTAATTTAGATAAGAAATTTCTAAGTTACTAGTTAATAATAATAATAATAATAATAATAATAATAAATAAAAAATTGTGTTACCCCCATGTTTACGCAAAGATGGTAATGGGTTTTCCATCATAAATTAACAAAAGTTTAAGATTTAGTAACATGAAGGCCCAGTAAATTTTAAATTATAATAATAATAATAATCCTTAGATATTTATTGAAGCAAAATAAAAAATTAATAAAATTTATTGTCCATAGCAAAAGAAATTACAAATACTAAAGGCAATATTTATTTATTTATTTACTTTTAATATAAATATCTTTTATTATATGTATTTGAATTTTATCCATCTATAAATATTTCGGTTTTATTAATCTTAAAAAGTACAATTTTATAAGAATGAAACCGATTAATACATTAAAATATATACTATGTTCATGTTTAGGAAGCGATTAAAATTTTTATATTTTTTGGTAATGTTACTAGATAGGTGTACCAGTTGGAGACTTGTTAAGATTTGTTAATATAATAAAAAAAATTAAATTTTTTTATAAACATTATTCTGAAATAGGGTTTATTATTCCCTACTTATATCTACAACGAAAGTTAATTGTTGAAATGAAGTATTTTGTTAGTAAACATAAATCATATATAAATTATTTTACATATATGTTGTATCAAACAAAAACAACAATAATTATTAGCAACGGGTTTTGATAACAAAAAAAACTTCAATTTTATCTTGTTTATATTTCATTAGATATTTAGTTTTAACTTTACGAATTGTATTTCTCAAAATAACCTATTTATATAGTTTTAATCTATTTTATATTATATACTAACAAAATTAAATGGTTTTACACTACACAGTGTATTCGACAATTAAATTATTTCAAACTATTTAATTTTAATTTAATTAAACATAAATATTACTTTAATCTAAATCCATCGATTAAAAATTTACTTTAAAATTACATTTTTATTATTATTGTATAATTTTATTTAAAGTATTTATGTTATTTTATAAATAATCCAGAATTATTATTTTAAAAAGAATCACTCTAAAATTTTATTTCGAATTATGTAGAAAAATGTTTTGAAAAAGGCATTTTATTAACAATGTGACGTATTCGATAAAATGTTTAAAACATAAAAATGTATAAATTGAAGATTTGTTAACATCCCATGATCCTTATTTGTTTTAGATTTAGTCCAACTCGTACTCCATCTCCATGGGATGGTATAAGAATATCAGACAAATATAGTCCAGTGTGTCCACAACGTTTGCCAAATATACGAAATGATTCAGCAGCATTAGAAAAAATGCCAAAGGGTAGACTAGAGTATTTAAAAAGACTCTTACCATTTCTACAAAATCAATCTGAAGATTGCTTATACTTAAATATTTTTGCGCCAGTGCATGGTAAGTATTCATTCTAAAAGTACAATAGGTTTTCTATTAACCATTTAACCATATTTTCTTCTTTATTTTTTATGTAATAGCTGTTACATCCGAAAAGAAAATACCCGTTATAGTTTTCTTACATGGAGAATCGTTTGAGTGGAACAGTGGCAATCCATATGATGGCACAGTACTTGCAAGTTATGGGGAAGTAGTAGTTGTTACCCTCAACTATCGATTAGGTATTTTAGGTAAGAATTATTTTATAGACCAATTTCTATCTTTTTTAGAATATCATAAAAGATATACTTTATAAATTGTACCTTATTATAGGTTTTTTAAATGCCAATCCAAGCCCACATATAAGGGCACGCGTAGCTAATTATGGTCTCATGGATCAGATGGCAGCATTACATTGGGTACAACAGAATATAATTATGTTTGGGGGTGACCCAAATATGGTAACATTAGCTGGGCATGGTAGTGGTGCAGCATGTATAAATTTTTTAATGACATCCCCAACAATGGTACCCGGATTATTTCATAGGTCAATATATCCATCAATATATATTTTATATTCAAGATATAACTAAAACTAATATACGTGATTACAATATTTTAGAGCAATATTATTATCCGGGTCAGCATTTTCATCGTGGGCAATTGTTGAAGATCCTGTAATATATGCATTAAAATTGGCAAAAGAATTAAATTGTTCCATACCTGATGATTTAATTAAAAATCATGAACAAATTGTAGACTGTTTACGTGATATACCTTTGGAAGAATTATTCTCGGTTGATATTCAAGCGCCAAGTTTTCTTAGTGCATTCGGACCATCAGTGGATGGTGTAGTAATTCGAACTGGTCTCTCAAATCAAGATATGGATGAAACACCATCAAGGGGAACATCAAAACGTTCAAATGATGCATCAGGAAGATACGATTTACTATTTGGTGTTGTTACTGGGGAAGCACTATGGAGATTCAGTGCTGCAGATATTCAAAGTGGCTTTGAAGGAGAACGACGCGATAAAATAATACGAACTTATGTTAGGAATGCTTATACTTATCATTTAAGCGAGATATTCTACACAGTATGTATTTTCCCAAAGAGATTTTCCATATTGTTAATAAAATCCAAATCAATGTGTATTTTTATTTTAGGTTGTCAATGAATACACAGATTGGGAGCGAACTTCGCAGCATCCTATAAACACAAGGGATGCTGCGGTAGCTGCGCTATCTGATGCACAATTTGTAGCTCCTTTAGTTCACACAGGTGATCTTTTAGCACCACCACCAGCTTTACCAGGTCAAGAAAAGTCTGGTCCTAAATGCTTCTTTTACGTATTTGACTACCAAACGAAGGATGGAGACTATCCTCAGGTAAATGTTAGAATCGAATTTTTTATTTTTACTTGGTCCTTAACTTTATCATTAAACTAATTTAAAAATCGTATTTTAGCGAATGGGCACAGTTCACGGGGAGGATTTGCCCTACGTTTTTGGTGCACCATTAGTTGATGGTTTTAATCATTTTCCCCGTAACTATACAAAATCAGAAGTTGCTTTATCTGAAGCTTTAATGATATATTGGAGTAATTTTGCTAGAACTGGGTAATAAAAAATTAATCTAAATCATTTCATATTTTTATTATTATTAAACTAATCGTTATCAAACAGAAATCCAAATGAACATCATCGTCAAGATTCTGTATTGTTAGCATCAAAAGAACGAAATCGATTTCGCAGTATTACCTGGGATGAATATGACCCGGTACACCAAAAATATTTAGAAATTGGTATGATTACTTTAATTATAATTCATCAAAATCCTTCTATGATTTAATTAAAAAATGTATGCATTGATTAAAATTTTATTTGTTTATTTGCGTAGGAATGAAACCACGGATGAAAAATCATTTTAGAGCACACCAGTTATCAATTTGGTTACGACTAATCCCAGAATTACATAAAGCTGGGATGGAGGATGTTATCGCGCGGCATAATCTATTTAAAAATCACGATGATTTAGATTTATATGACGGTCCAGTTAAACCAGATTCACTAACAAGATTAACATTTTTAGAAGAGACGTTAAAAAGGAGAGCGAATGGCAGTGAAATTGGCACATTAAATGGCAAGTTATATTGCCACGATTTAATTACGCAATATTTTGTTTAGTATTATTAAAAATATATGACTTGAAATTTTAATATTGCAGGTATAACTACAGTAGAACCGGCTTCTCTAACAACGTGTATACCTTTGGGAAATTTTAGTGGGTTTACGCCTACGTCTATTGTAAATGCTACAACAGATTCATTAGCTAGTTTAGAAGCTGCTGGATATGCGGCGTATTCAACGGCCCTAAGTGTTACAATCGCTATTGGATGTAGTCTATTAATTTTAAATGTTTTAATATTTGCCGGTGTTTATTATCAGCGTGATAAAACACGTTTAGAAGTTAAAAGTTTACAAAAGCAATATCAACAGCGTGGTATTCATCAACAAGCATTCGATCCAATTAAACATGCTCATTATCATTTAGGACATTCGCAAAGTGCTAATGTCATTGTAGATGTAGAAAATCATGATACTGGTACATTATTATTGTCTGGTGACGTTAAATCACCTCATATATGTACAAATGCAATGCAAATTAATACATCGGGAAATATGGGTTGTTTAACAACTAAAATCCCACTACAAGATACTACATATAAAAATAGGGGAGAACATATGACTGTACCAATAAAAACTGCTCAATCTTATAATAGAAGTAATTCAGCATTTAATCCTGGTATGATGACTTTGCCGAAATCTGGCTCATTACATAACCCAATCAATTATAATCGAAATGATTGCATGACACTGCCAAGAAATCAACATACGACAGCAATAAATACTGGTGGAGGAGGCGGCGGTGGTGGTGGCAATACAGCCAATACAAATTTAGGTAAACGTCTTTTTCAAAGCAAAACACCTGAACACTCCGCTGTCTAGCATATTATTTATTAATTAATTGGTTTTAGAGACTCATCAAAATAAAATCCAATCGAATGGAACAGCTATTGGTTTACATTTAAGATCATCCCGTCCTGAAACAATAACAGCGACCAGATGTAAAAGTCCGCCTGAAAAAACACCACTGCTATCAGCACAAAATCAACAACAGCAAATAGAAAATTTAAATAATCTGAATCAACAACAGTTAACGAATAATAAAAACTCACAGATCCAACTGTTACCACATGCTGCCATGAGTGAAATGAGAGTTTGATCAAATTGATCAAAACGATCCAATGCTATAGGTAAAATTATAAATATAAAATAAATTCAAATTGTTTATTATTATTATTATTATTATTATTAATTTTTGCATTTTTAAACAAATAATAATTAATTTTTCTGTTAATTATAAATACCGTAATGAAAAATATCACCTCCCAATTCATGTACTTATTTCTATTTTATATTTCTTAATTAATGTAAAATTAAGACGTATAATTAGCAAAATTATTTATAAATCCTATAACTTAGATACTCCTGCTGCTGATCATTGTTGTCCATTGTATTTTATTCTGAGAATTTTATTCAATTAACAAAAATTTGATACTTTTCCTTTAATTGTTTTTTGTATTATAGTCACGATAGTGACTAATCCATGTGTAATAATTATTTCTATTACAATCATTTAGTAATTTATACATGAAATTATTAATATCAACTGATTATGTTTCACCAAGTTATTAAAACATCTTTGTTCAATCCGTTAAACTATATACAAAATTCATCATTTTACCTGAAGTTTAATCGATATATTTATCTGTATTGAATACTTAAAAAGTGTTAAACCGAATTAAAACTTTAAACCTGAACTGAATATTTCATTACGATTAATGTTGGTTCATTTTCAATTCGCTTCATTTAAATCAATGTCTAATAAACTTATTAAAATTATATTTTTTATGAAAAACAAATCAATTTTATGAATTAATTAATTTTTACTTCCTTCATTAGTATAAATTGTGTAAAAAAAAAAACCTAAAAATTTAATTGAAATGAATACAATATGTGCTTTAATTCAGCATCTAAATCGGGTCTTTTATTCTGAATTGGAATTGAACTGAAACCGAACCAGATTTAAATAAATAAACGAAAACGGATAAGGAGCATAACTTAAAACCAGACAATTCTATGTCACACTATAATTAAATTATTAATTTATTTAGTATTGATCACAAAAGCCAATTGTTTTTTAATTAAATTAGATTTTTTGATTTTATTTATTATGTAAATGATTGATTAGAAACAAATAATTGACACAATAACTGATGCCATAAAATCGGCAAATAAATGGAACTACGAAAAGGATAAAGATTAAAAAATAATAAAATAACTAAACGTCACACATGGTATAATAAAAATTAATTAATGTCATTGTAGAGTAATCCTTGAAATATATAACGTTATCGTAACGTTATTTGCTATAAATAATAAATAAAACCAGAAGAATTAAAAAAAAAAACGTTTAAAAACCCCCAATATCTCAGTAATAAAAAATGGAAATCAGTATCAAATATTATTTTACATAAATTTATCCATTATCCATATATAACGATCAACTAAAAATCTAGTAAAAATAAACTATGAAATTAAATTAATTAATTATTATTTATAGTTAAGTGAAAATTCAATATAAGAAACCGAAAGGCATCAATGCTTACAGCACTACAGAATACCATCCAGAATTTTTTTTTCCTAAATTTCTTTGATTGATTTCTCTCGCTTTGGTAAACTTTGTAAAGTAAACACCATTACTGGATAATTATTGTTTGGGGCTGAAAAATCACAACAAATATCAACTGTATGCTTCAATTAAAGTTCCTTGTATTAATTTTTCACTATATTTATGAAATATTTATTCATAAATGGATGTCATTAAGTATTAAAGCTAACTACTATGCAGATTATCAAATATTTCTCATGATCTATCTACATTTGCTCAACACATTTCTTTACTATATATAACCGATTGCTCAATGAGTATCATTCAATAAAATCGAATAAAATAATTAAATTTTCCAACTAAATTAATATTGTTATTAATTTTTTTTATTTTAATTATTTTTTTTTTTTTTTTGTTCAAAATTATTTGTAATGTTTATGATAATATGAAAATCCCTTGTAAATATACGATATAAATTAAATAAATAATTAAATATAATTGTATTAAAAAAATTATAATAAAATAAAATAAAAATCAGTAAAATAAAATCTATTGTCTAAACAATATAAATAAATAAATTATGTTAAATTTAATATAAATATAATTATAATTATAATAAATAATAATAATAATAATAATTTTAAAACTCAAATAATATCGGATAAAAAATTATTAAAATTAAATTAAATTAAATTAAATTAAAGAAGAAAGATGAAGAATTAAAAAGAAAAAAAAAAAAAAACTATTTGTGTAAATATAAATAATAATTTTTGAAATTAATATTATGTATTATTTATAATAAATATTATTATTATTATTATTATTATTATTAATATAAATATTAAAAAATTAAGGTGAAAGAAATGAAAATTATTTAAAATGTGTAGATAATTAATAAATAAGAATTTTCTTTTGAAGAGAATTCAATTAAAATAAACTGAAAAACTGTTACAAAAGAAACTTATTAAAAATGGTACCTATTATCGGACTAAATGTAATTTGAAGGATGAAAAAAAAAAAAGTAATTTAATTAAATATGTATGGGTTTATGGTATATTTTCCAAATATAAATTAAATATTTAGATATATTGTTTTTTACCTTAATTTTATTTATTTTTTATTAATTAATAATAATAAATTTAGTACACAGGTATATATTGTATCGGTGATATTTAATTTTTGTTTTTCTTAATATTTATTCCTATAGATGGCAGTAATATAATTCTAAAATTACAAAACATTATTTGGTACAAATTTATTTAATAAAGAAATGTTTGAAGTGAAGTAAGTAATAATTTATTTTACATTTACAATAAAAAAAAAAAAGAAAATTTTTTTTTTTAAGATGAACTTGTTGTGAAAGAAAATATGTCAAAAAGTTTTTTTATTTTTTATATATATTATATATTTATTTTCAATTAAATATAAATTTAAATAATAAAATTATGTTTTTAAGTGTACATGTTAATTGTTTCTTTTATGTAAAGCTTTTTTTTTAATCTGTTATAATTATTTGATATTTTAGTTTATTAATTTATAATATTATTTTGTTTTTTTTTTTTTTTTTTTTTGTGTAATGGTTGAAATTATTAAAAAATAAAAAAAAAAAAAAAAAATCAATGAAAATTTTCACCAGTGCATTGTATAAGCCTCAAGTGATTATTATTTAAATGTTAAATATTCTATATAAACATAATGCTAATATTAGCAAAAATAAATAGTTTAAATGTAATAGTTATATTTGTTAAAATTTATTTTAATTATTAATTCCTAATATGCAATTTTGTGTTTTTTAATTAAAAATAAAATAGTATGTTAATATTTTAATTAAATTGTCAAAAAAAAAAAAAGTTTTTATTGGATGTAAGCTATATAACAATATGTCAAATATTCATAGATTAAAGTTAATATATTTTAAAATGTAAAGATTAAGTTAAATAGCATAACAAAAAAAAAATAACAGAATTAAATATATCTATATATATATATTTAAATATATATATATATATATAAATATGCATGTATCTACACATTCAACGAATTTAAACTTCTCCGTACCTGTTTCATCAAATGCACAGCGACAAATTATAGAATGTAGAAAACAACAAAATAATATTTTACAAGAATGTGATACAGAAGATGAGGTGAATATATTAGATTTTAGTAAATAATAATACAATTTTAAAAAAATGTTATATTTTAATAGATTCCAGCATCTGTAATAAGCAGTGTAGGAACAGTGAACTACCAACAATCTGCACATCAAATTTTTGTTGTATCAACATCATCTAAATTAAATAATAATAATACAGATGGATCTCAAACTCAAGCACCTTCCATTATTACATCTGTTAATAATAGCAATAGTGATATTACAGATAAATTGCAATGTAATACGTTAATTACAAATAATATCAATAAAATGATATCGCATTCGTCAACTCATTCTGGTGCTGTAACAATATCAGCACAACCAAGATTACATCCTAAAAAAAGAAAATTTGATCCAGCTGAATTAGAAGAAATAGATACATCATTAAATGTATTAAATAATGGTTATAATGGAAATAATAATAGCAATAATATTAAACAAGATAATATAGAGAATCTTTATACAATAAATAATTCAAATATTCCACAAAATGTACCAGAAAATGGATCTCAGACTTCCATGCAGGATGAGCCGAAAATAACAATTAATGATAATAAAATAACATACACGACAAGTGCATCTAATATTTATAGAAATAGTCAGGTTGAGCCTGCACCCGAATTTATAGATTTAAGTGACTGGTGTAATCATCGTGTTTTAGTAAAACAAAAAAATGTATTTGTACCAGGAGTTATACGTTCTTCGGATATTACAAATGCAGTTGTCGTTGAATTAGATTATCCTGAAGGAAATCAACAAACATTTTATGATATTTTTGGTACTGGTCGCTACGATGTTATTAGCGATTCATGCCCTTCTATATCCGATGTAAGATTTTCTTTATTTATTTTGTAATATCCTAAACTAATTATATAAATATTAATACAAATTATGATTATAGATCAAAATTGGTATAAGAGTTTGTGTGAGAACACACATAAATGATTATCCGGGAAATGTATTTATTGAAGGGAATGTCTTAAAAGCTTTAAATAACACAAAACAATTTTCAGTTCAAATTTTAGGAATATCACAAGAAGTTAGTTCTATAATTTATATATACATGTATTTTTATTTTATATATTTAATTAATTATTTATTAGATTAAAATTGTAAAACGGGTAGACATACGATTATTACAACCTCCGTGGTGGGATGAAATGTCTGAATTGGATCCCCCAAAAACTGAAGAAATGGATTCATTTAATAATAGAAGTGTAGTAGTAACAAATTGCAGTCAAAATAATTCTTCACATAGTTCAAACGAACAATCTGTAATTTATACAACAAATAACAGCAATAATGTTCGTAATAATATAATAAAATCATCCACTACTCGAACACCATTTATAAACCGTTTCGATAATGGACCTACATTGCAGGCACATCAACTTTTACCAACACTTGTAAGTTAACTTTGATAATACATTTATTTAATATATATTTAAAAATATACTTGTTTTACAGCCATCTGAATACTACCGAACTGCATCGACATCACCATTCCAAGCAACATTTAATATCTGTGAAAGTAATTTAGTTTGTGGTGCCTCATCAAATGTCCAAAGTTCAGATTTGATTGCACCGCCAGGAGTACCAGTATTATCAAGAAATAATAGTCCTATACCGAATGATGATATTATGCGGCGACAAAGGCAATATGATGAATACGAAAGTGACGATGAATTAAGAAGAGAAGACATTAGTTTTCCCATTGATGGAGGTGAATTTATTGTTATCAATATTTTAAAACTAAACAAGAACTAATATTAATTTAAATATTTTAGACGTTGAAAAACTATCAAGTAGTAGTAAACGTAGCAGTATGCAAAGTCGAGGAAGTACATCTAGTTTATTAGAACAACGATTAACCCCAAGATCTCAAGCAACAACTCCTCGGTTAGTTAAACAAATATTAGAAAAAAAAAGAACTCGAATATAAAAAAGTAAATTTTTAATAGCTCACAGGCCGCTACACCACATAGATTTAAAAAAGGCGATGTGGTATGTACTCCCAGTGGAATACGAAAAAAATTCAATGGGAAACAATGGAGACGTTTATGTTCCAACGATACATGTAATAAGGAATCTCAAAGACGAGGTTACTGTTCAAGACATCTAAATCAAAAAGGAAATTCTTTAAGATCGTCTGGAACAAATCATTTTTCAAGGTACAAATAATAATTAAATTTACTTTATAATAAGAATAATTTCGAATTGTTTTTTATTAGTCGTTCTAATAGTAAAACACAGGCGGATGAAGATACATCACGTGATTCTGAAACATCACCTAACTATCATCGAGTTACAGGAAGGTTTGATCAGGAGGAAACCGATGTTGCAAATATGTTAGGTAAGATATCGGTTTTTTATTTTTATATTATTTCAAAAATTACCGCATTTATTATTGTTTTCAAAAATGTACCGCTATTAAAGTCAATTTATAATTGACAATTAAGTAATGTGTTAAATGTCATATAAATATTTTAAAAATTAAATTAATTTTTAACTTTTTAAGCAAAAACAATAAAAAAGATTATTTTATTAAATTAAGAATTATGAATTTATATGATTTGCAAAGTGGTGCAGAGTTATATCTGAAATGTTTGAGTAGGATTGTTAATATTTAATTTTTTATTGAAGTATAACAATTTGTAAAATGATTTTTTTTTTGTTTTGAAGTTTCTTTAAGCAGTTCACGCTCTGCAACACCTTCCTTTTCATCTCCGACTGGACATGGATCATCGCCTATGAATAGTACACAATCCCCTGTTACAGTTGGTAACAGACAAAATGTATTTATGCCAATTGGAAGTCCTGCTGCATCCGAATCCACGAAATGGAAACCCAATTCACCAAGTCCAGTTTTATATAGCGTTGGTCCTCCGCAAGTTATAAGGTATATTTTAATTAAATAAATTATTTAAGAGTATTATACTAAGAAGATATATTTATTTGTTAAGACCGGAATTACTGAGGCCAGCGCAGCAAATACCACTCGTTCCCCAAAATCCATCAATATCACATGCAACAAGTGTAATACGAATATCTCCAGCATCAGCTAGTACTAATTCATACCAAGTAATTTTTTCTCTAAATAATTATAAATTATTTTTTAATTAATATTTTAATTTATCATTAAACAGCAATTTCAACCAGTAATTGTTGATCCGACACAATTGGTACCGCTCTTACCATCAACAGAAAAAGTTGTTCCAAAAAACGGTTGGTTTTAAACATATTAAATTATTCAAATGTTTCATTTATATATTAATGTTTGTTAATTTAATTTTACAGGAATAAATCCAGGTGCAATTTTTCAATGGCATACATTATTACCAATAATAAATGCCCCCTCTAAACAAACGACAATAAACAATAATCATATTAATACCATTTCAATAAAAGCAATGAATCCCCCCGATATGGATCTGACAACTGAAGATTATTGTGAAGGTAAATGTAAATACAAATTTATTGAACAAATCGAAATTCTGATTTTTTTTTGTAATTCATCAGATGATCAAGATGACGATGTTTTTGAGCCAACACCATCATCTGAAAATGAGAAAACAAACAGCAATACAACAAGCAATATTACTGTGTTAAGCAATATAATTGGAAGTATTCATCAACATGTTGATAATAACAAATATTCCAAAGAAAATGTAACAACAAATGAAATAGAAAACAATAACAATAATCATATAATAAATATTCATCAATGTGGCAATAATCTAACACAAAATAGTGTAAATAGTAATAATAATAATAACAACAATAATAATACTCAACAACAAACTAAAGCAGAAATAACCGCAGAAGAAACATTTGCGTGTACCAAACGGCGTACACAATCTTGTAGTGCATTACAAGCTAACAAAGAACCACAAAGTCCTTTAATAAAGGTTACTATTTTTTCTTTTTTTTTTTAATATATCTTTAAAAAAAACATTTATTAATTAATTGAAATTTACATAGAAGGATGCAAAAATTCGACGTCCAATGAATGCGTTTATGATATTTTCAAAGAGACATCGAGCTGTTGTTCACCAAAAGCATCCGAATCAAGATAATAGAACTGTAAGTAAAATTCTTGGAGAATGGTGGTATGCTTTAGGTGCTGATGAAAAGGTGCGATATCACGAATTGGCTAGTGAAGTTAAAGAAGCTCATTTTAAGGTACAAAAAAATAATAATTATAATTTTATGAGTATTTTTATATACATATACAATTTACTAGGCCCATCCTGAATGGAAATGGTGTTCTAAAGATCGACGAAAGTCATCAAGTTCGACTAAAGAAGCTCGTGGCCGTTTAGATTCCTTTGAAGGTGCTGATTCATTTGAAGAAAAAAGTCCCAAAACACCAGCTGACCATATACCTCCGGGTCCTGATATAATCCCTTTGACAATATCCTCTTATAATTTAGCAGATGATATGGAAACAAATCATCAACCCAAAGTAAAAAAATCTGGAAACGAGATATATGGTTAGTGCGCCTATTTTATAAGAAAATAAAATATTAATATGAATCATAATTTATTTATAACTAATTACTCTTTGTAGAATCAATAAATTCAGCGAATATACAGGAATCATCGTGTAATTCAGTGATTAATAACACAAATAAAATGTCAGACATTTATAATACAAATATGGAAGCAGATAGTGTGATCCATGCACCTATAGATGTATCTCATATTGAAGACAATCATGATGATCCGATGTCTGACGATGAACAGGTAATTTATATCAAATAAAATTATAGTTATGCATATATAGATTGTTATAATATTTAAAAATAATTTAATAATTAAGATGGTAATTGCTGAAGAATCTGCTATGTCAGAGGTGGTAGAAATTGATTTGAAATGCGCTGAAAAGGTAACAGATTCTGATGCAGAGGAATCAAATAGTGATTCTGAAGACAAAAATGAGGTTTTTGTCTTTAAAAGTGGTTCACATGATATTTTAAAAATAAATAATTTTTTCTTACAGAATCAGTATAGTGATACTATGACCAATAACATAAACTGTAATAAATATACTACAACATCATCATACATAAAAATGACGCAGTCTAATAACATAATTAATAATAGCAATAATAATAGTAGTAGTAGTAATAATAATAATAATAACAACAACAATAATATCAACAACATCAATAACAATAGTAATGATGCAAAGAATCGTGATATAACATGCAAGCCCAAACCAAGAAAACCTCAAATTGGTTCCGACAACACAATATTAAACTTTCAACAAAGTCCTTTAATAGTTTATAGTAGTCCACAAAATCCAGCGGGTATTTCACCCTTTGTACCAAAAGGTAAGTTAACATTTGTAATTATTGTAGTAGAAAATTAAGCATATTAATTAATTAATTTTTAAGGTGGAGCTTTTAAAACTATGCCGATCAGTCCTAAAAGTGATAAATTACAAATTAGTACAGACGGAAAGGTTGAGCATTCAACTCAATTACCATTATCAAATATTAAAATAGAAGATGAGTCAAGTCACATAAATAAACCAACAGTATTTACATTTAATACCATATCAAGCGAACAAAATAATCAACAGTCAAAAGATCAAATGCAACAACAACATCAAACAACTGACATAAAAGATAATGAAATTTCAAATCAATCAACAAATGAATTCATTTATAATAATAATTCAAATAAAAAAGGTAAAATTATTGC
Organism: Ptychoptera albimana; assembly: GCA_961205885.1. Lineage (NCBI taxonomy): Eukaryota > Metazoa > Arthropoda > Insecta > Diptera > Ptychopteridae > Ptychoptera > Ptychoptera albimana. Next base: position 6,927,455 of record OY540803.1, read on the forward strand.
TGTAAATTTTACTAATCCATCAAATCATCATCATCATTTTGATAATCATCAAATCATATCTTCTATTTGTAACATTAACCCAACTAACATAACTAATAATTCATCAAATATATTAACTGAAGAATCGACATTTTATGATACAATATTTATTGAAAATAATAATAATAATAACAATATTAATAATAATAACAATATTAAAAAAGAAAATATATATACAGGAAATGGTTTTGACTCACGAATTGTTGTTTTGACTCCTGCATCATTTTCAGAAATGATTAATTCAAATAATTTATCAACAGAATCTTATAAAGATAAAATGCCAAAAACACAGTCCATACTTATGATAAATCCAGCAAGTATTAAAGCAGTTTCTGCGTCCCCATCTGCAACATCTATTGGAACGAATCAACTGACAGGTCAAAAAATAATAATACCAATAAACAGTAATCAGGTATATTTCCGATAAACACTTTAATTAACGTAGAATGGTCTTCTTTTAACATGGTTTTTTTTTTTCGTTTTAGTTTGTGAAGAAGTTCGTTCCATTTTCGGAGGAAAATTTAAATTTAATGAATGCAAACAAATCACAAATTTTTACAACATCTAATATGAATTCTCCCGATACACATATAAAAACTCCAACGACCGTACAATATGTTATACAAGGAAAAATGCCAAATTTGGTTATATCAACTCAGAATTATTCAGCAGGAAATCTTATTAAATGTAGATATGATTTACAAATTTAATGAAATATTATTATTTATGGTATTTTTTTTTTTAAAGTCAAACATGAACAACCGGAATCTCCAGTGACAAAGAATCCATCAACAAACAACGTGCAATATGAAAAAACGCATTCAGAAGAGACGTCAATAAATGATGTAGAAGTGGTTGAACAAGAGCATCAAAAAAGTGATGATATTAATATTGATGATGATTTTGAAGCAGAGAGTAAGCAATTTATTTTAGCACCTACACCAGCTCAACTTGGAAAAGCTCCCTTACAAAGACGACAAAATATGGGTAATTTATTTAACTTTGTATTTTAATTTTAGAGTAATTATTTTTTTTTTTTTCTATAAAGGATCAAGTAATAACAATACCACAAGATGTAATAATATAAGTACTGAACAAAATCAATCTCCATCTATATCAATTCCGTCGTCATTGCCGACTCCAACATCAGCTTCTATAGACGATTATCAGCATCCAATGTCACCTTCAATAAAAAAATCATTTTTCAAAAAAACAAAAGGAGATGATATGGATAAGTAATTAAGCTTTTTTGTTTTAAAAATAAATATCGAAAAAATATTAATTATATTTAATTTCAGTGTGCTTAAACAAGTCGATTTTGAGAAAAAGTTTCAAACTTTACCTCAATTTAAACCCGAGGACTGCCAATCACCAAGTGCTATAACAGTGCCATCATCACCTAGATTATATACGCAAAATTACCGTAAAAAGCCACAACAATTACCTAAGTCATGTGAGTAGACAAAATATAGAATTAATTTTGATTGGATATTAATAATAATTATTATTATTGTTTTATTTAGATGTTGAAGAGGAGCAATCCGATAGTAGTTTATCCTCAGCTACACCCTCACATAATGTGGGTACAAGATTTTTTGGTCCAGATTTTAATATAGATCAGTTAAAAGGTATATATTAAAAACTATTTAAAATATGTATTTTAATAATAATTTTTAGTTATATTATCTACAGAATTAAATTCAGATACATCTGAAAGATCGCCGAGAACACCTAAAACACAAGAAGCGGTTGAGAAGGGTCATAGAAAGATATTAGAACAACGTCGCCAGCTTGTAATGCAATTATTTAAAGAAGAAGGAATGTTTCCAACGACACAAGCAACAAATAACTTTCAAGTAAGACAAATTTATTTATGCATGTTAAAAAAATAGAAATTATCGATTATGACTTTGTTATAGATTGGGCATTGTGATATTTTTCCAAATAAACAAAGTCTTCAGTTAAAAATTCGTGAAGTACGTCAAAAAGTGATGGCACAACCGAGTTATGGAACACCACAGTCAGCTGGACCAACAACACCTGTCGAATCAGGTAAATGTAAATATTGATCAATACACATTTATCATTTCTATAAATGAATTAAAAATTTAAAAGACAAAAAAAGAATTAAAGTTTATACTTTAATGTATTAAAAATAGATAATTTATTTTATTAGGGATACCATATGAGTCATCAATGCAACAACACCAGCAGCAGCAGCAACAACAACAATCACAACCATAACACATAACTATAGAATTAATTTAAACATAATAAAAGTATAGAAGAAAAAAATATAGATATAAATATTATTAAATAAAAACAATTATTAAAAAAAAAAAGTATAATAAATAAGATTAAATATCTAATGTTCAGCAAAATAATAATTAATAAGAAATATGTTTCACACATTTTTAATTAGTATTTACTTTATAAAACTATTTGTTATTGTTATTGTAATTTGTTTCTTTAAAACTTTTCTGATTTTCTGATAACAAAAAATAAAAAAAATCATAGAATATATTCATTCACAAGTATAGTAGAGAGTAGCGCAGTTGTAAAGTACATTATATACACAATTGAAAAGTAATTTTTAATTTAAAAAAAAAAAAAAAAAACAAAACATTTATGTGTAATATATAGTATAGTATACATATATTTAAAAACATATATTAGTTATTATGTTGAATTTGTTAGTATTTAATGAAAAACAAACAAAAATTATAATGTAATTATTATATATATAATAATATAATAAAAATTACATTCAAATAATTTATTTCGAAATTAATATAATTAAAAGAAAAAAACGTATTGGTGCCAATTTAAAAGTGAAAAAAAAAAAAAAAAACACTATTTTTTATTTTTTTTTTTTATTTCTTTATTCTTTATTCTTTATTATTCTAACTACAATTTAATAATAATATTATATTAAAGAAAGAAAGAAAAAAAAAAAACCACGAAATATATAATAAATAATTTTTGTATTATTTGTTTATTATTATTATTATTATTATTAAAAGAATATATATTATAATTTTTTGTTACTTTTTAAAATATATTAATTATAAGTCAAAAAATTAATTTTAAGTATTTGTAATTGAATAAATAATTAATTGTTGTACTTATTACACGAAAATTAAAAATTAAAATAAATAATTATAACTCACAAAATAATAATAAATCTAGATTAGTTTAAATGGGTAGCAATAAATGTCAATTCTTTGTTCAATAAATTTTTCTTTTCATTTCTGTATTTTAATTTAACATTAAAACACCGTAAATAATAAATATATTGTGATTGTTGATTTAAAAATTTTAAATACAAAAACAACCTGTAATTTGCGATAAATATAAATATGTGTTTTTTTTTTTTTTTCTTTTTTTTTAATTAAATAATTATTAATTTTGCACAGAGTGATAATAATATTATATATAAAAAAAAAGAAAGAAAATTAAACAAATTATTGCCAAATAGAGATTAAAATTATTATTTTTTTTTTTGTTTTGCCTTCTTTTTTTATATAAATATGGGATAAATTTTATTAATAGTTTGTACATGTTACCAGTATCTATCAGTCTTTAATATTATTGGTGATTTATCAACGTTATTTTCTATTTTAATTTTCAAGATTTGTTTACACACGATCAATTCATTTAAATTGGAGGAATTATCACATAAATTTTTAACTAATTATCATTTAATTATTTTAACTAATGGCAAATATATAAACTTCACTCTGTATTTATATAATTAAAACTACAAAAACACCAGCACCCGAAATTAATAAAAGAGAGAAAAAAAAAATAATATTACAATAAAATCTCATATAGATAATATTCTATTAAAAATTAATAACAAAACAAAAAACTTTATAATTTTCTAAAAATTATTTATAATAAATGTTTTTTTTTTTTTTTTTTTTTTTTTTGAATTTTATTAATTAATTAATTAGCTTAAGATTAAATTGCAATAAATATTTTATAATTTTTTATGTACTGAAAAACACATAATTTTATTTAAAAATTTAAAAATTAAAAAAAAAAAATCTTAAAATTTAAATTTATCGATAAATAATCATAATTTAGTATAAAGAAAAAAATTCAATTAATTAACAAAGAAAAGAAAAACAAAAAAAAAATTTATAGACAAATCGTAGCAATTAAATACAAAAAAGAAAGGAAGAAAAAAAAAAAATTTTAATTGAATATTTATACAAAATATATTTGAAAAATTCACAATTAATTAATTAATTAATTAAAAACATAAATAAATAATTTAGATGAAAAATTAATAATAATAATAATAATTAATATTTTTATTACAAACGAAATTAAAAACATAAAAATAAATTTATATATTAATTATATTTCGGCAAAACCAATTGATTAAGAAACAAAAAAAAATGTAGATTTTAACAAAAAAAAAAAAAAATGAAGAAATTTATATTATAAAACAAACAAAGTTTATATTAATTAATAATTAAGTAAATAAATAAAATTAAAAAAAAAATGACATAACTTATGCATTCTTAAACACACACACAAAAAAATAAAATAAAACAATAATTAATTAATTAATTAATTAAATATAAAAAATATAAATTACATAGTTAAGTCAAATGAGTAATAATAATAATAATAATAATGAATAATAATTTTTTTTCTTTCTTTCTTTTACATTTTTGTTCGTAATAACCAACCAACCACACACACACAAAAAAAAAAAAAAAAGTTTATTTTAGAGAATATAATAATTATGATTGTGATTATGATAAAAAAAAAAAAAATGCAGAAAAATTCAATGGAAATAAAGCAACAAAACATTACAGAAATAATAATAAAAAAATATATATATAATAATTAATGAAAAATAGGTTTTCAAACTTAATTAAATTTTCTTTAATTTATTTCTTTATTATTTAATTAAAAAAAAAAAAAATATTGTTTTTTATACAGGTTCAAGTACAAGTTCATGATTAATGATTAAAGTAAGTTTACTTCCATGAAATAGTATCATTAGAAATTTATTTGTAAATTAAGCAACATGGCTTAAGTATAGCTTTTAAGTAATAACGTAATTAAAGCACAAAATTAAGAATCAAAAAGGAATGTCAGAAACTTGATCACATTCACATACGCAGAGATTATTTAATGGCAAGTTTATTTCCCTTATTCTTCTTCTTGTACAAAGATTCTCCATCGATTTCATTCTAGAAATTCTTAGGCATTTTAGTGATATTACCCTGGTGTCATTGAAAAGTGTGTTCAAACCATTTTCTCCTTCTCATTTGTTGCAGTATTTAGCTTTTCGTTAGACTAATTATATAGATAATTGTTCACTTTAAATATGCCCTGAATATTCTGAGTTTACAACTTTTGAATATTTGTCAGTGCAACCACATAAGGTACTAAGGTAAAAGCCAGATAAATTTCCTCATATTACTTTATTTAAATTTATTGAGTTAATTTCAATAAATTCATTAGACAGTGGCAAAAGAGCTGCACAGGACTATTCACTTCCATTTACTACCCATATTTGTAAAAACTCATTTCTTGCAATCACATTAAATAAAAAATTAATTAATATAGACCAAAGGATTTACTTTTATTTCTACCATCAAATACTTTTATTAATTATAAATTATACAAAACACATGTTTTTTTTTTTATTATTATTATTATAATTATTTTTGTTTTTCTTTATCCAAATACTTCATTTTATATTTAAATGTATGCTTTTAAATTAAATACTTTATTCATTACTTAGAAGAGATGAGAAGAGAAGACAAATAATGCTAGAATATTATTATTTTATTATTTACCTTAAATAGTATTTAAATTTATTTAGAAAATAAAAATAAAAAAAAAAAAAAATTATAAAATTTATAGTAATTTGTTGATTACATTTAATTATATTTTATTTAATAGTTTTAATTAAAATAAAGATATTTTTTTTTTTTAGAAAATTAAGATAAATATAAATTAAGATAATGGAGCTTGCACTATATTGGGTGGAACTGTAACGGGAATTGATGGAGCACTTGTTGTTGTTACGACTGCAGTTATTGGTGGTGTTGTCACTGATGGTGGAACGGGTTGGGATGTTGTTGAGATACTTGCTGGATGAATATTTAATGTTTCAGTTGTAGTAGTTGTATTTGGGCTACTTATTAAAGTAGTAGTTGTTTGCACAGCTATTGGGGGTTGAATTGTAGCGACCGATGCGGATGGTGGTTGCGGCTGTGATACTGCGGTTGTTATTGTTACTGGATTACTTGCAGGAGCTACGACTGATGGTCCTTAATTAAACAAAAATGCATTAGAATATTTGTTGCTTCAGAATGGTCTTTATACAGAAAACTGCAAATGAAACATACCAGTTACAGGATTGCCAGCTGTTGGAGGAGGTACAACACCGGACGGTGGTGCACTAGCATTGTTCTGTTGCCATTGATTCTGTTGTTCCTGTTGTAACCTATGATGTGCTTGTTGTCTAGCTCGAAATTCGGCTGCCTTCAACTGCTCTAAATGAAATTGTTGACGTTCCGTGATTAATTGTTGCCGTTGATATTCAAGACCTTCATTAAAATAAGGAAAAAAAAAACAATTAAAATAATTCCAATTGCATAAAATATAGAGCTTAAAAAACCTTCACGCTCTCGTTCCATTGTTGTTTCTAATTCTTCAAAATGTCGCAATTTTATTTCTAATTTTTTCATCTGTGTTTCAACTAATAATGCAACTAAACTTTTTATCTTTCTCTCCTCAACGGCAGCTAAATGTTTTGCTTTAACAGCCGCAGATGCTAATGCAGCTGCTGCAGCAGATTGAATATTCGATTCATTGAATAATTTTTTTGTGTCAGTTCCATTCTCCTTAGCGACAATCTCATTACCACCAGCTGATGATGAATTTTCTGTATAGTTTTCACTAGGTTTATTTTCTTTATCCTGATGCGTATTCTCTGATTTGATTGATTGAGTTTTATCTGTAGTCGCGGAATCATTCTTTTTATTAATATCATCAGAAGTTTGTTCAACTTTTTCTACATGTCAAATGAAAATAAATAATAATAAAATCATATAACGAACAAAAAATAAGCCAAAATAATATTTATATATAATAAAATCGAAATAATAACCAAAAAAAATTTTAAATAATAAAAATAAATAAAACGAAAAATCCAATATTTTTTTTTTTCTTTTTTCGAATCAACGTTGCAACTATTTATAATCCTCAATCATATCAACCACATTTATTGAAATGAAAAGTTACAATGAACATACCGTTTTCCTTTTTATTTGTTTCTTTATTTTCATCATTTTGTGGTTGAGCCGCTTTGGCTTCGTCTTCCTCTTTATCTGGAGATGTTCCTGCAATTCCACTATTTGCAAGACCTGCACAGGGATCAAATTTACCACCATATCCAGCCTTTTCAACATTTTTAAAATGTTGATCCAAAATTATTGATGGAACTTCATCCTTTAATGCAAAGTTTAGAGATATTAATAAATAAATGTTTATAGCAAATAAATGATATAAATTACTTTAATAGCAGCAAATTCTTCCATTGCAGCTTTAGCTGCTGCAGCAGCAACGCGTGGATCAACAACTGATGCTAAGAATGCAACAGTTGACATAATTGGATTTCCTGATTTACTAAACGGTATTGGTTGATATGCTAATGGTCCTAAGCATGCATTATCGTCCTCTAAATAAGGATCCTCAATTGGTAAACGTAAGAAATGTAATATACATTCATCTTGTGTACGTGACCCAACATGCTCGCAAACCTAAAAAAGAAAATAAAATCTTCCGTAATTACATGTGGATATAATGCATAAACTTCTACTACTTACTTTATTCCAATCATCTTTATACATTTCTAACCCTTCAAGTAAGAGTAGTGTTTCCTGTTCAGTCCATTCTCTAGTCATACTAGCAGCAGTTTTATTTTTCATAGCAGCTGGCTTTTTACCATATTGATCTAATTTAAGTCCAAATTGGGATCCACTCTCATTTATATTTTCTGTTTTTATACTAGCAGCTACACCTGCTATTATTTCACCCTAAAAAAAAAATATTATCATAAAAAACAATCTTATACAAATAGTTATTACAATAAATTACTTCTTTTTCTTTTTGTTTCTTTTCAAAGTCAATTAATATTTTAGAAGCAGATGGCTGTGGAGTTTTTTGAGCATTAACTGGTTGCAATCCAGATGGTGTATCACTTAATACATGGAAATGAGATGTGGGTGGTGGTCCCATTGGCGTTGGACGAGACTCAGCATCAATCTGATAATTTACTAGTCCCCACTGTTCCAAAAATGCATGTACTCTCATAATAGCACATACATCACCGGCTAAATTTCTACGACACGCTGTACTTGTTAAATATTCAGTTGGATTTAATCTATACGTATCAATCATGAAATTTCTGTAGGCCATATAAATTTCAGGAGTTTTTGACTTATTTTTCCCATTGAAAAATTCTGGCATTGCACGCTTTTCAACAACATGAATTGAATTATAATCAAACCAAGCTGAATAAGATGGCACGATTATATGATGCGTTTGTTCGGTGACGTTGTCCTCTAAATCATCTTTCGGTTGGAATTCCTGTGTATTACTTGTATCACTAGTTTTGCCTGTTTGAGAATCCTCTCCACGTTCCATTTCTTCATCAAGGTCAGTTACTGTACCGCTCTTAAATATTATTAAATTATTAGTAATTAAGCTACAATTAACACAAAGTCTGTGAACGAAGAATAATCACCTTAAGAGGTAAAAGTTCATTGTCCCGTTGTTTATTTGATGGAGTTGCTGGACTTGCTGTGGATATAGTTGGTAAAGGTTTCGATACTTCTGTTATATTAGGTTCTGGTAATGGATCTTCCATGTCGCGTGTAAGATCTTCTTCTTCTTCTCCCTCAGTCCCCCTAGATTTCTTTTGAAATACGGCTGGAGACCTACCACTTTATAATTGCGAAAAATAAAAATATTGTAAACATAATTTTTTTTTTTGTAGACTAACCTTTTGCGTTTTCCTCCTTTAGGTGGAGGAGAAGGTGACCGCTTTCGTTTAGCTTTTGGTTGCTTTGCTTTTCCTTTATCATCATTGCCAGATGACATGAAGTCTTCAACAGATAACCTTAATTTGTGAACCTTTTTTCGCCCTTGTTCATCTACTTCATAATCTTCTTCAGACATCCATTCGTTATATTGATCTAAATCAAGTACCCAAGATGCGGAGACGCGCCAACAATCGCTCGGAGATGACGGGTTTTCTGGCATATTTTCCTAAAATAATACAATTTTTATGAATATAGAATACGCGAATTATTTAATAGAAAATTGTAATTACCGGCAAATCAAAACTATTCAGAACCCATGAATCATGAGATTCTGGAAAATAATACCAATGCATCATTACATGTTTATCACGTTTAAAATTCGGGCGCGCATATTCTTCAGCTAATGGATCCACAACCGGAAAAATAATATGAGATGCATCTTCTTCAATTTCTATATTTGAATTCATATAATCATTAATTTTTTTTATTCAATTCTATGTAATAAAGAAAAATTATTTGCCTGTGATTTCCCCTTGATGATTGGTTATAATTTCTTTAATTTTTGTAGCTAGTGCCCTATCAACGTCTGGTTTAATTAGAACAACTGGTAATCTTAAGCACTCAGCTTCTATGAGTGCAGTTTCAATTTCCATTAACATTTGAGTATTAGGATCTTTTCTCATAGAATTCTAGATTATTTTATAAATAGAAAGCAAATTAATAATTTTTAGGAAATTCCAATATGCATCCAACAACTACCTGAAAGTCAAATTTTCTCCATCGTTGTTCTGCTTTATAACGATACATATTTCCAAATATATGACATAATGCACCCCCAGGCTTGAAGTCTAAAAAGCATCTCATCTACAAAATGTATAAAATTTAATTAGATTATAATGCATATTTTAAACGTATATTATATTAAATAATACTATGCATATCACGGTTTATTGACAAATAAATACTTTAACTAAAACACACATTTGAGAACAAAACTTTTAAAGTGCTTAGCAAAACCGTGATAGTTAAGTTATTAATTAAATAATATAAATTAATTTTTAAATATATGCAATTACAGGTAATCTTGTTGTTGGCGGATCAGTGGAATTTTTCCCTAGTTTTGTTTCTTGATATTGTATAAATTGTATAAGTAATTGCGCCAATGATTCTTTTGTTGGAGGATCAGTTTGAATATACTAAAAATATAAATTTTCATTATTATTAAATTTAATTAACGTCATATAGTAATCTAAAAATTAATTGTCGGCTTTTTATTAAATTTCAATATGGCTTTCTATAGCATTTTGACACCGATCTCTTCCATACCTTTTTACAGTTTTTTTGTAACCACAATCTAATTGTTTCAAACCCTTGAAGTGATTCAGGGGATTGGAAAAAATCAACATTAGGTGTACCATCTTTTTTAGGCGCTAGAGTGGCCATAATTTTCTTATTTTCACTTAATTCACTTGATTTTAACAAATATGACGCTTGTATATACAAAACCTCATTACAACACAAATCAAACACCACAAAGCGCGATTTACAATTAGTGGATAAAATGTACTAAATTTAGTACGATTCATTTAAGAAAGTTTGATAAATTGAAGTTTGCAGCATATTTCATATATAAAGAGAAATTTTATTTTATACAAAAATAATAATTATTAAATATAATTTTTTATTGCTTCAAATAAATGTGTTTTAATAATAAAAACCTATTTCAAAAAAAAAGTTAAGTTATAATAAAAAATAAATTAAATTGCACAAATATAAAATTCGGACAGTTTTTAAAGTAACCATCAAAGTGATCGAAAAAGGCATCAGTTGTGGCATAAAATCGAGTTCCTCAGACGTAATGGCTGACAGTATAAATTTGGCCTTCGAACGATGAAGTTTCTTCTTGGATTGTTTTTTTGCTCTAATAGAGCAACTATTTATTATTCAACAAAAAAACCAAGTGTACGATTAAAATATTTTAAAAAGTGTATAAAATGATGCTGATTAATTAATTATATGATGTTATGGAATTCATCTAAATATCTTATATTTTAAAATAATAATAGAGTTAATTTTAAATTTTTGCCAATAAGTAAGTATTGTGTATACTGTATATAATAATATTTTTGTTTTATATAAATGACTTTTTTTTTTTTTTTTTTAACTAATATATATACATATTTATGTAATAATATTAATATTTCTGTTTTTATTTGCTATATATATAAAAATAAAAATGGCCATTCATTTTATTCCCAATTTGCATAATTGCCATTTTCTTATATACATATATAAATAATTGATTACTCTAACACATATAGTCGCACACATCCTTATTTAATCAAATAAAAAATAAATTGATTGCTGAAAGTAATTATAGTTTCATTATTCAAACTAATCTGAATCTCCTATAAGATTATTGCATGTATCAACGTCATTATTCAATGTACCATATTATATTTATTAATTAAAATTATTATTATTATTAATTTTTTTTATTTATTAAAAACAGAATTAATCTTAGATAATTGTCAGTAAAATAATAGAAGCATTCTAATATATTCTTATTTAATGTGAATTTTATAAAATATTATTCTTAAAAAATATATTTTTTACTTTTGACACGTAATCAAATGAAAAAATAGATGTGCATTTATGCTTTATCTGTATTAATTTATTTTTTTTTTAAATAATTACTAAGGATATTAAAAACAAAACACAGCATAATGTTACATATGTAGAAAACTTATGCACTTTAAACATTGCTATCTTATTAAATGATAATAAAATATAATTATCCTTTTAAAAAAAATTGTATAATGATTATTAAAATAATTCTTTTCTTTTTTAGAATAGATACAAAAACTTCTAGACATCAATAATGACTTCTCGGTAAATAATGTTTCCAATATATTAATTAACATTAGTATACAAATTATTACAATTATTATTATTATTTTTATTTACAGTCTAGAAAGATTATTTATTCTATTAGAATCTGGTTCGTCGGGTGTAACACGTAGAGCTGCAGCTAAACAAATTGGCGAAGTACAAAAATTGCATCCTCATGAACTGCACAATCTTCTTAATAAATTAATAGTGTATATTCAAAGTTCATTTTGGGATACACGTATTGCAGCTGCACAAGCAGTGGAAGCAATTTTAAATAATGTGCCACAATGGGATCCGATTCCGCTTGATATTAAAAATGGTGAGAAATTATTTGTAAATTGTTTTTAATCTAATTAATAATCTTTTAATTATTTTTAGAAGAGAATATCGTATCGTTACAAAATGAAAACGGTAGACTGAGTTTTAAAAATTTTAATTTGGAAACTGTACTTTCAAAAGGTGCGCATTTAATGGGATCTGAAGGCACAGAGTTTGACTACCAAGATGAATCTAAAGGAGATACCAGGTAATATACAAACTATGAATATAGTGTAATAAACATCGTAATAAATATAAATAATTTTATTATAGAGAACGGTTAATTAAGCAAAAAGCTATATTAGATGATAAATTAGGTATTCAGCAAGCTAATAAAATGGGTATCCAATTGGATGATATTTTATCTTTAGAAGATATGAAATATGAACAAAATGGATCTAATCAAAGTGACACAAGACTGGTAAAAACAATTATAACTTCATATACATATTTAGTATGATTAATTTTTTATTGCATTATTTAGATGCCGGTAGAAGATGTACTAAAATTAGATTCAGGAAATTCATCAAAATCTAGTCAGTTGTTAAGTTGTAGAGAAAAAAATAGAGCAAAACGTAAAGCACGTCAAAGTAATCAAGTAAATGTGATTTCCACAAGTACTTTATCAAGAAAAAATTCGTTTAATGAATCTGATGTAGAACCTGATTTAAAAAAACCCAAAATTGAAATAAAAGCTGAATCTTCAACTACTGTATCTTTTGCAAATGGTAAAAAATAATTATTTTTAATTGATAGAATTTTTTTTTTAATAAAGGATTTATTACTTTTTGTTATAGATCCAGTTCCAGATAGCACTGGCTCATGGAGTGAAGCCATAGACTGGCCATTTGAATCATTTTGTTCAAAATTATATATAGATTTATTTAGTCCGCGTTGGGAAACACGTCATGGCGCAGCGACGGTCTTAAGAGAATTAATGAAATCACATTCTAGTGGAGCAGGAAAAAAATTTAATATGACAAATGATGAGATGACAATTTACCATGAACAATGGCTTGAAGATGCTGCTCTTAGATTATTGTGCGTTTTAGCTTTAGATCGATTTGGAGATTTTATATCAGATCAGGTGGTTGCGCCAGTAAGAGAGACTTGTGCTCAAGTTTTGGGAATAGTTTTTAAACAAATGTCTAAAGACAATGTATGCAAAACAGTTGAAATATTATTAAAACTAATAAAACATGATGATTGGGAAGTTCGCCATGGGGGATTGCTTGGAATTAAATATATGCTAGTTGTGAGAGAAGTATGTCTAACCATCATTTTATATAATTTTGTGTTTTATTAACTAACTTTCTTTTGAAGGATTTGTTACAAATGTTTTTACCGCTGGTTGTTAACGATATTATTTTGGGTCTTTTCGACTCAGTTGATGATGTTGGAGCTGTTGCTGCATCTACGTTAATACCCATTGCCTCTTGGCTTCCGAAATTTTTAAATGCTACAGAGGTAAATATTAATATATATAGTTGGAGTATAATAAATAATTAATAATAAATTATATTTTGAAAGGTATCGAATATAGTAAAAATGCTTTGGGATTTATTACTGGATCAAGATGAATTGACGTCTGCTTGTAATAATTTTATGGGCTTATTAGCAGCTATATTAAGTTTACCAAATGCATCCCAATGGATTCAGTAAGAATTTTTTATATTAATTGTTTTGTTTCTATAATTAATAAATATTTAATTTAAGGATGGAACCAATGTCAACATTAATACCAAGATTATGGCCATTTATAAGTCATAATACCAGTTCTGTACGTAAATCTACATTACAAACACTTAAAACACTTACTCTAAACATGATAAATACAAACAATGATTTTAATATAAGTCAAAATATTGAAAATCTTACAATAGCTAACAATGAGTTGGCAAATAAAATTAAACATATTGATACAAAAAATATGCAAATACATTTTGGTGTAAAATGTTGGCCAGAAGATTTATTGAGAGAAGCTTTAAGACATATCTATCAAAGAATATTGGTGGAACCCATTATAGAAATACAAGTACTCATAGAAGATGTCTGGCAAAATTTAATAATAAATGCCGATTTATCTATTTTACTACATGCAACATGTCCTTACATAGCACCATGGCTGTGTTTAGCAATGCAACCTTCTAAATTAGCATATGATCCTTCATTATTAGTAGACACTAAAAAACCTATAATTAAGGTAAATTAAATATTAAATAGTAAAAATATATTTTTATTAAAAAATTTAAACATTTTTAGGAAAGAAAAAATAAATTCTGTGATTTAGGCTCTTCTGATTGTCCTTTATTAAATCAAAGATTATATTTAGGTGGTAATGAAACTATACCAATGGATATTAGAGAAAAAAATGTAACTAGAGCAAGATATAAAGCTTCTAAAATGTTAGGATTATTATCACAATTTTTAGTTCGTCCTGCGCCTGGCGTTGTATACACTGCAGATGTTGAAAGTCCTATAGATTGCTATACAAAAGTTCTTGTGGGTTATTTACAATCAAAATCAGCTTTACAGCGTCTTATTAGCAGTATGGTGATATCATTCTGGGCTATAAGTGACATTTCAATTATACAGTGGCCGGAACAATTACAAGAACGTATTAAATACAGTTTAATGGAACATGTATATTATGATGAAGTTGGATTATCATTTACAAGATTGTTACAAGAGTCACGAGACTTTATTGCTACTCTCAAGCAATATAAAATACCTATAGCTGATTTAGATAATATAAAAGTTTTGACATTAGATCAAATTAAATCATTGTGTTCATTAGACATTAACAATTATAAAAAACAATATGTACTCAAACCAAAAATTTCAGATCTATTAGAAGATCGCCGTAAAAGTTTACAAAATTTATTTTTACAAACTAGTCATGAGCAGAATTCTTTAAATATTACTACGCAAGCGGTTATTGCTGGTGCTCTTATATGTATGCAATGTCTTCCTGAAAGATTAAATCCGGTTATTAAGCCATTAATGGAATCAATTAAACATGAAGAATGTGAAATGTTACAACAATTGTCAGCAGAGTTTTTAGTTAAGCTTTTAGGTCTTGTTATAAAGAGAAATCCGAGTCCAAATAATAAAATAATAACCAATTTGTGCACATTTTTAAAAAGTGATAATGATTTTACACCATTAATAGTATGTTTGCAGTTTAATAAATATATGTTTTTTCTTATTTTTTATTAATTAAAAATTGTATTACAGAATTCTTTGTATAAAGATATTCAAGAATTTGATGCAAAAGATGCTAGTAATGCAAATCCGTACCATGGAATATTAACATTATTGCATCAACAAAAAATGACTGGGCAAAGAGATGGAATGTACAAAGGTCCCGGAAGACCTCCAACTATAGAAACTACTGAATTGGAAACTAATGAATCAGAAGATCCGGTAAATTTGTTTAAAATATTGGTTTTGTTTATTGTTTTTATTTAATTTTTTTTATTTTAGTTCAAGAAACAAAATAGAATACAACGTATCGGTTCAACATATGTAATTAATGCCATTTGCTACAATTTCAAAGAAACTTTATTTGACAATTTTCCTATAATATGGAATATTATGTATGATACTATTTTAAGTATTATACCGGATGACTCCCATGACGACAATTTGAAAAATGTAATTAATACGGATGAAACAAATAATTTAATGACATCTTTACAACTGATTGAAATAGCTGTTCCCAATATACATAATACATTAAATGAAAAGATATTTATCATGTTTCCAAAATTATGTTGTTTGTTATATCATCCATTAAAAGCTGTAAGTATTTTATAAGAAAACAAAAACTAATTTTCATTTCACTAACAATTTCTATATTATATTAAGATTCGTCATATGGTTGCAAGAAGTATAGCAACAATAACATTAAAAAATACAAAAAATTCTATGGAGCTTATAATAGATAAAGTAGTTCCTTTATTATCAATGATAGAAAATGTAATAAAACGACAAGGCGCTGCTGAAACATTAGCACGTATTGTTGATAAATTACAATATGAAATTGTACCATATCTTGTTCTATTAATAATTCCTCTACTTGGTATTTATTAAAATCATACTATATAACTTTTCTTTTATAAACAATTTTTATTTTTAAGGGAGAATGAGTGATCCGAATGAAGAAGTAAGACTATTGTGTACAAATTGTTTTGCAACATTAATACAATTAATGCCATTAGATGGTGCAATACCGGAATTATATCAGTTATCTGACGTAATTATTTAATTAATATGTTAATTAATGCAAATGTGTATATTAAATTAAATTGATTTTTTTAGGAATTAAAAGAGCGCAAGAAGAAAGATAGAGAATTTTTAAACTATCTTTTTACTCCGAAATCCATACCAGATTTTATAGTTCCTATTAAAATAAATGCTGAGCTACGTACTTATCAACAAGCTGGAATTAACTGGTTATGGTTCCTAAATAAATATAAATTACATGGTATTTTATGTGATGATATGGGATTAGGGAAAACATTACAAGCAATATGTTTGCTTGCTGGTGACCATTATCAAAGAAATGTTGAAAATTTAATAAATCTTCCGAGCTTAGTAATATGTCCACCCACACTAACAGGCCATTGGATATATGAAATAAATAAATTTTTACCACAAAAATTTTTAAAGCCTCTACATTATGTGGGTTTACGAGTCGATCGAGAACGTTTGCGACATTTACTGAGTAATTATAACATTCTTGTTGCATCATATGACATTGTGAGAAAAGATATAGATTTCTTTGGTAGTGTTAATTGGAATTATTGTGTGTTAGATGAGGGTCATATTATCAAAAATGGAAAAACAAAAAGTTCAAAAGCAATTAAAAAGCTTATCGCAAATCATAGGTTAATATTTACGCATTTACTTGTGTTTTTTATTATTTATTAATATTATCTCTTTATTATTTTTTTTTTGTTTAGATTAATACTATCAGGAACTCCAATACAAAATAATGTATTAGAATTATGGTCGTTATTTGACTTTTTAATGCCAGGATTTTTAGGAACCGAAAAACAGTTTATGTGTAAATATAGTCGGCCAATTTTGGCAAGCAGAGATCCTAAAAGTTCCTTAAAAGAGCAAGAAGCAGGTGCGTTAGCTATGGAAGCATTACATAGACAAGTTTTACCATTTTTGCTGCGCCGTGTTAAAGAAGACGTTTTAACCGATTTACCACCAAAAATAACACAAGATTTGCTTTGTGAATTAAGTCCATTACAAGAAAGGTTATATGAGGACTTTAGTAAAACTCATTTAAAATCAGAGATTAAAGATTGCTTAAAGAATATTGAAGGACCAAGTGTTCACAAAGAAACTCATGTTTTCCAAGCGTTACGGTAAGCTAGCTATAAATATTTATTTATAGTTTATTGTTATTTAATTTGTTTCTTTGTAGATATCTTCAAAATGTTTGTAATCATCCTAAATTGATATTAAATGCACATCACCCGGAGTATAATGCAATTCTTATTGAATTGGCCAAAGAAAATAAATCTCTCAATGATATCGATCATTCAGCTAAACTTCCAGTTTTAAAGTAAATAATTTTTTTTTTTGTTTAGCAAATTAAATATTTTATATATTTGTGTTTTTTCATTTTCAGACAATTATTAATTGATTGTAACATAGGCAATGAAGATGCATCTGTGAATCAACATCGCGCATTAATATTTTGTCAATTGAAAGCCATGTTAGATATAATTGAGAATGATTTACTCAAAAAACATTTGCCAGCAGTATCATATTTGAGATTAGATGGAAGCATACCAGCCGGCTTACGCCATCATACTGTGACACAATTCAATAATGATCCTAGTATTGACGTACTATTATTAACCACCCAAGTAGGTGGTTTGGGTTTAAATTTAACAGGTGCCGATACTGTTATATTTGTTGAGCACGATTGGAATCCCATGAAAGATTTACAAGCCATGGATCGTGCACATCGTATTGGACAGAAAAAGGTGGTTAACGTATATCGGTTGATAACAAAGAATTCACTAGAGGAAAAAATAATGGGACTTCAAAAGTTTAAATTATTAACCGCAAATACTGTGGTTAGTGAGAAGAATTCATCTATGGAAACAATGGGTACAGATCAGTTATTGGATTTATTTGATTTCTCAAATCAATGCAACAACACAAAAAGTGACAAAGAAACGAAAAATTTATTAAATCACAATAACAATAATAATAGTAATTCTACAACAATGAAGCAGGTATTGCAAAACTTGCCCGAATTATGGGAAGACAAACAATATGAAGAGGAATATGATTTAACACAATTCTTACAAAAATTGAAAAAATAATTTTTTTTTGTGTGTGGTGGGTGGGCTGTTTAGAATTTTTTGTGTCCACTTTCCTTTTACTCTAATTTTTCTTTCTTTTTTTCTTCCTTACATTTTTTTTTTTTTTTTTATATTTTTATATAAATTTTATCGAATAAAAATAAAATATTTAATCATTTTAAAAACTTTTTATTAATTATATTTTTGAAAATATATTTAATATGGAATGTTCTTCTGTGTGTGTATATTTTATTCTTTATATATATATTTTTTTTTTCCATGGAATAAATTATAAATGTAATCAAAAACAAAAACAGTTTTATCTTTTTTATTAAGAAAATAATATTTGCTTAATATATATTTATTTTTTATTAGCGTTTTTTTTTTATTTCTTTATTTTATTTGTATAATGTTCAATCAAAAAAACCTTAACTATATTTGCCTATTATAAAAATGAAAAATTATTTTATTTTTGTGTACGTTAATCGGAGTGCGAAATAATTTATCTTATTGATATATCTGAACAGGTACGGAAGTTTTCTTGTGCACCACATCCCATTGCACCGACTCCATTATCACAAACACCCCATGAATTACCTTTTAAAAATTGAAATTATTTACCATTTGTAATAAAAATAAAAAAAAAAATCATTTGTGTTACCTGTATTGTATGTCCATTGTAAGACACAATGATTACATCTGAGGCCAGCAGGTAATTGTAATGTTACATTAAAGTAACCAGTTGTAGGATTAATTTTAAATTGCCTTTGTCCATTAGTTAATGTTAATGGGTATTTGTTGAAACATTCTTCAGTTTCACTACTTGTATCTAAATTACACAAGTTAAAATAGAAGTAACCAAGATGATTAGCTGTGACTAAAACAGAAACTTCAACTTGTCCCCCTTGTATGTAGCCAGCAACAATTTTTCCACTTCCATAAAAACCACCGATTTCATTTGGACGTGGTTTAGGCAATGCATAATCATCACCACATAATCCGCATTTACCATTATTTTGATACCATTGTGTCTGAATTAGATTAGAATTAGAATAATTAAAATAAAGTATAATCTCAATCTACTTACAAAAAAACCGCCACAGAATAATTGATTATCGTCATAATTAATTGGAGCTGTGTTATCGTAACGCCACAATGATGATCTTTGTACCGGTTGTAGGACCATTCCATGTCCAGCAACTAGACTAATTAGTCCACCGATAAATAATAAATAAAGAAACATTTTTTTTTTTTATTATTTATTTATTAATAAATGTGAATTAAATCACGTCTTGAATCAAAAATAGATATTAATTTACTATTATTTTGTTAATCAATCAAAGACCCTTTATATACCATATTTTGTAATATAAAAAAAAAAAAGTTCTTATCTCACCTGTTATTTTTTATTTATTAAATTAAAACAATTATTTGGAAATCATTATTTTAATTAAGACAATTTTTTTTTTTTTGCTTTTTATTACATTTTAAGGAAATGAATTAATAAATATTTTATATCGGTCTAGCAATAAATACGCTAATAATAATTATTATTCTTTTATTTATTCAATTTTTGTTTTTTATCTAATTATTGATTTAATAAATATTGTGATTTTTCATTGTTTTTAATTTTATTTAAAATTTAAAAAAAAAACCCGCTCAAAGTAAGTTTTTTCGATAAATAAATAATCGAAATGTGATAAAATTTGTTTTTTATCCATAATAATTTTTGTTTAATATAGTGTCATCTGTTTTTTAATAGAATTACTATTATTATTATTATTTAATTTACAGCATAATATATATTTTTAATAAATAAATGATAAGGATTTTATTTAATGTATATTGATTCTGGTTATCTTTGGTGATAACACATTCTTATTGACATATATGTTACAGAAAAATTAACGATACATATCAATGTATTACAAATCGTAGTACCGGCATTATAACACGAAAAAAGTTGCCTATTATGTCAAATTTAGTACTAAAAATAATTTTTCTTATTTTTGGTTAGAAAGAATTTTATAAATGATTGATTGTCAACATAAATAATATTTATGCTAACTTTCATTATATTGAGAAATTAAATAAATTTAAATAAAATTAAAAAAAAGAATTATGGTCGAGTCAGTATTATCACATCGACATAATGATTGTTTAGCATGTCGACTGACAAGTGGATTTGGTTTAGTAGGAATAGGCGGTTACATATATCATTATGCAAATAAAAAGCCCAAGGGATGGCAAAAATTATCAATGATTAGTATATCTGCTGGTGATGTTAAATACAATTTTCTTATCATTTGTTTAAAATTAATTTTTATTTTTCCAATCTTACAGGTACTGCATTCATTGGAATTGCTAGAATATTAAATTTTTTCCCATTCAATGCTTCACATAAAAAATACATAAAATAAATAAAATTTCTATTGTAATAACTTAAGTTTATTTACTTAAATAAAATATCTGTTTATAGAAATACAAATATGGAATTCAATGTCCGACTTTTCCTAGCTTTGTATCTGTTTTAGGATCAGCTGTAAAATTTTGTATCGCCACAATTGTTTCATTAATTCCAGTTTGTAGTTGTCTCATACTCTAAAAAATAAATTTATTATTCCCAATGCAGTATTATTAAATAAAGAAAATTGCAATTGAAACTCACTTGTGTTTGAAGTAATCGAAGTATTTTGGCACCCTTTTCAATTTCAACATCTTCATGTCCCATATTACTGATTTCTTGAAATGGAAATGGTGCTCCCTGTAAAACAAAAATAAATTCTATAAATAATCCATATAAAAATGTTTTTTTAAATTAAAATTTACCTCAATTATTTGTTCTTTTAACGCATCGTTACTCAAATTTTGTTTAACAACTCTGCTTATGGCCATAAGAGAAACCAAATGATCGGGATGGTAGGGAATATGTAATAAACTGGCAAGATTACGTACACCAGACTCAAAATCTTTGCTATGAACTGGAAATAAATTAATTCAATCAATTAAAGAAGATTCTCTTAAAATTGTAGGTAAATAAAATCAACATACAATCAAAATTATCAAAAGGATTTGTCGATTTAACACTTGGTATGTTGGGCTTCTTTTCTTCAAGTACTTTATTTGCGGTAACTAGTTTATATTTAGCAACTGGAAATGTTGTAAATAAATTTATTAATCAAATATATATATTTTTTTAAATAAAGTATTAAATACCATTATCAAAATATTCTAAACGAGTCGCATAACCTAACAACCAACATAACTCCTCCGATTGGGTTTTTAATTCCTTCGGACATTTAACATCATTCTTGTATTTTTTATAAGATTCCTCCCATTCTTGTAAATTGTCTACTTTTCGTAAGCCAACTCTGTCATCTATTTTGTAATGCCGAATTTTTTGATCCTCTAACCATAAAATAATATTACGATATTGTAACGGGTCTGCAAAACGTTAAATAATTAGATATTATACTATATAATTATGGAATTGATTTTATTTTTTACCTTCAGTGTTTACTGTATCTGGTGAAGGATGTTCTAGAGCTTTTAATTTTATTTGGAACATATTGTTAAAATAATTGTTTACTTCTTTTTAATAAAATATACTTTTAATTTTTAACCTCTCGTGTTGCAAGCAATTGCATTCTCCTTTCAAAAAGTCAAAAGTAATTTTTTTTTTATTTCTTTATTTTGCGAAATTATAAATGTCAGATTTATGTTTTTATGGCAATGTCAGACTTCGTTAAAATGAAAATAACAAAAAAAAAAAAATAATAATTTATAGGTTATAATGAATGTGGTATAGAAGAAGCATTAGAATAGATAAGAAAATAAAGTTATTAATTTTTATTAAATCAAATAAATTGTGTTGAACTTATAAATAATTTATGTTTATGAATAATAAAGTAGATTATAATAAATAATATAAAAAAAAAGAAAATAAAGTTTTAATATTATATAGGTTATATTTACGTTTCTAATAACATATCTTTTTTATAATCATAATGATAACATTGACAAAACCAGGTATTTATATTAAAAAATTATTTATAAGACATAATATAATGGTAAAATTATATAGCTTTTAGCAATTTAAGTAATGATGAAGAATCATCCAATGCTTCATCAAATGAATCTGAAAATGATTCAACAACAAACAACCAAACTTCAAATGCAGGATGGGCACATTCTATGGCATCAGTTCTTAAAACAACGAAACCAAAACACAAAAAATCTATAGTGTTATCTCGTGCAAAAAAGGACACTAATGAAATTAGTACAGTTAAAAAAGAATATGAGTTTCAGATAGATGGAGAGGAAAATGAAGTTAAACCTGATAAGGATTCTTTATTAAAAGATGTATCTACTGCAACCATAAAACGAAAACAAAAAACAGACATATTATCAACATTACGTGTGAAACCTTTAATTTTAGAAAGAGAACGTGATAAAGATATTAAAAAGATTGCAACAAAGGGGGTAGTCCAATTGTTTAATGCTGTCAAAACTCAGCAAAAGTCTTTAAAACGACAATTGAATGAAGCTGGTCCATTAGATTCAAAACGTGACAGCGTTTTAGGAAATATAAACAAAAAATCCTTTTTAAACGTTTTAATGGGTGGTAAAAGAGCAAAATCAGAACAATTAGATAATACTGTGAAAACGGAAACAAAGTATGAAGATGACAATAATTCCGAAAACGAATCTAAATGGAGTGTTCTTAAGTACGACCAAATTTTTAATTATATAGTACATTTATTAATAATTTATATTTTTAGGGATGATTATATTTTGGGTAAAAAGGCAAAGCATTGGGATCAAGAGAGTGATGATGATGGTGACGACGATGAAGATAATAAAGATATGGATTCAGATGATTAATAAAATGATTAATTTTCAAAAAAAAAAAATAGTTTTTATTTTTATTTTATAAGTAATGAATATTTTCCTGAGGCATGTGATATTTGTAAAGGAGAAGTGGGATATAATGTAATTGGATGATTCCACACCATGGTCTCAATATTAATATCAGCTGGTGCCTGCCAATTTTCTGCTTCAACATCAGTTTGCATTAAATTTTCATCTATACTCGTAACGAATTCAAAATGCAATCGCCATTTGACCGATACTTTTTTATAAATAAAAAAAAATTAAAAGCTTTTCCTTTTAAATAAAATTTCAAAATTGTTACCTATATCCGTTGAGAAGGTTGGAGTTACATATAATGGAATTGGAAGTATCATTTGGGTTTGCTTCAATCCTAAGCATACTTCATGATGTTTTGTAAAATTCATTATTTTTTCATTTGGTTCTGTAGTTTTTTTATTCAATATCAGCTCTTCACATTGTAATGTAACTGAAAGTTGAACGCATCTTACTGTACTGTTACTAAAATCGAGCGAACCAACGATATCTTCACCTAGCTTGTAAGCAGATTTAAATAAGCAGAATCTCCCGACTTTTCCTCTTTTATTTGATATTGAATAAAAATTAGGCCTTCTTCTAGCGGTTATGTTTTGTAAATGATGTAACGCAATTTCTAATTTTGTTTCAGTTTTACTTTTTTCTAAGAATGGATTTGATGGTGCTAATTCTTCATTTGTTTCATTACATAAAACTGGAACGTCATCAGATTTATTAACTGCTGGTAATGGTAAAACTCTTATTGGCACTTGTAATGCTTGAACAGTTGAACCAACGCGTTGAGTGGCTATAGTTAATTTATAATAATATTTAATATGCGTTCCTCTGTAAGTCGGTGGTGACGAATTAGGTAAAACTTCTCTATACCAATCTAGAATTAATTTCAGAAGTTAATAAGTAAATAGAACAGTAGAAATAACATTTAATATACATGATTTAGTTTCTCCAGGTGCTAGCCGTAAGTCGCAAAATAATATTTTTGGAGCTGTCGACATAACAATTTCTCCATGGCCCTGATTCGCACCGTTAAGAGAGGTGGTGGGAATATTTGTTTCTAGCTTATCATTTTTATCATTAATTGTTGAATTGCAATAACATTGAATTTGTGCTGTTGCCCATGCTAGATTTTCTAAAATATCACTAAATAAATAAGATTATGTTAATTTAATTTAATACAAAATCATACACAAATAATACTTATTGCTCTGTGAAATTCTATGTTCTGGCAGTGGTGGATTTTTAAATGAAATAAAACATTCAACAATTTCACCACATAAAAATACTGGCGTTTGTTCTCTAACTAATCTTGAAGTAATTTCAATCATAATTTCGATATCAAATCAAATAGAAATATATAATCTTTATGATATAAAATAATAAACTTTTTGATATTTGGACAACTTTATGTTTTCAAAAAAAAAAATTAAATTAAATTAAAAGTGTACTATTGAGTTGTCAAATTCCACAAATTTTATAGCAAACGCTAATAATTATAGCTATATACCACACACGCAATCATCAGTAAAATTACAAAAAAAAATTGTGTACTGCACTGTATTTAAAAAAATATAATTTAGTTGTGACGTATAACATTTATGTGAGATAAGATTTTCGGTAAAAATCTAGGAAACCTGTAAGTAATTAATATATAAATATAAAATAATATTTAAATCCAAAGATAATTATAATTAAATGAATTAAAAAGTTTAAAAGATTTTTTATTAATAAGATATTTAAAATAAACTAGTGTTTATATTATATTATCTAAAAGCTATTGGTGTCTTTTCGGCATTTTTAGTTATGGCGGTGTAATATGTATAAAATGTCACGTCAACGAAAATACTTAAATTATATGAAAAACATGTTTTTTTGAATTAAACAAAGAAACATTATTAATTAATATATATAATTAATTAATTAATTAATAATTAATTAACTAATACTTCTATTTTCTAAAATGTTAAATATATTTTAGATTGTTTAACAAGGAGCCCATATAAAAATCATGAAAAATGGAGCTTCACGTAATGGGTGTAATATTTATTGTTTTTTTGGTCTCATTGTGCACATTGCTGTTTATAAGTAAATTACCGCGTGGCAAAACATTTGATGAAGTGCTTGCCGAAAAACGTCAACTTTCGGAAAAAATTTATGGATTAACTGGTACCAAAAAGAAACCGAAAAAAATAGTAAAAAAAACTAAAGAAAAATCAAAGACATCTTATAACAAAGATAATAATAAAGAATCAGAACTTGAATCACCAGTAGATAGTGACGCACCATCTGAAAGTAATAGGTCAATAGACATAAATAATAGTCCAATACATACAATCAACAAAGGTCATGTCGAGTTTACTGAAGAAGAAGTTATATCCGAATCCAATTTGATTGTACATAAGGTTTGTTGTAAAAAAAATATTAAATTTTTTTAAGGCATTTTATAAATTTTTCTATCTATTTTTAAAGAGATCGTTAAGCGGAAACCGAAAAAAGAAAGAAGGTAGAAAGAACAGTTTAAAAACACCTGGCAGTGGAATTTTAGTAAACAAAACAGAACCCGTTTTGTTAAAAGATGAGAATACCGTTTCTGTTGCGAATCATTTTGAAGAAATTCATCCCAAGGATGATGTTGAAAAAATGCGTTCCCAAAATGTATATTTAATTTTATTTTTATTAATTAATTTTAATTTTATGTTTATTAATCATTTACAATTTCTATTTAGATGTATAAATTAGAAAACGGAATTGATAACAACGAAATTACAGTCAAACATGATAAAAATATACAAAAAGAATCAAAAAAAAGTGAGATAACCAATTACTATTATAAAACGACAAAACATAATCTTTTATGCTTTAAATTAAATTAATTTTATTATTTAATAATGTTATAGATAAGCATTTAAAAAAAGAAGTTATTTTGAATGATATTGAGAAGGAAATTGGCATTGAAAAGCAAATTATAACCCAAACTCTTGTATCTATTAAAGATACCAAAATTGACGATGCATTGCTCGTTAAAAATAAAGAGGTATCAAAACCAAAAGAATCCAACACCTTACCAGTTCCAGCTAAGGATAAGTTGAATAAGAAGCGTAAAAATGAACTTGCGTTAATACAAAAATTATGTAAGACGTGGCAAAATATTAAAATTATATACAGTAATATATGCTAATATTTTTAATTATTTTATTTTAGTCGATGATCGTGAAGATATAAGTGTCAACTTCTTAATTCTATTGTTGAGTAAAGCTGATTTTACACGCAGCGAAATTCAGATATTAATTGATTATCTATTGAATAAGCAACACGACACCATAACTGTTAATCATTCAGAATGGAGTGAAGGCAAATCAGATGTTGTTCAAAAATTAAAAAAACAATTAAGTGAAAAAGAAAAAGCCTTAGAAGACGAACAAGAAGCATTAAATCGTTTACAAGGAAGACTCAAAGAAATTCGTGCTGAAATTAACTCGGAAAGAGCACAATTCAATATTACTATAAAACAAACTCAGGAAGAGTTACAAGTATGTGTTCATTTTTTTGTTAATATTTTTTTGGATTTTATATATTTTTTTTTTTTTTTTGTTTTTAGGTGAAAGTAAAAGAAATTCAAAATTTGACAAATGATTTAAAACTTTTAAATGAAAAGCATATTCTTGAAAAACAAACATATTCTGTACAAATGCAACAATTGCAAAATCAGATAATGCAAGATAAAAAAACAAATTCTCAAGAACATTTACAACAAATTCAAAATTTAACAGATAATAATAATCAATTACAAAATGAAATTCATTCTAATAATGTTATTATTAATGAGATGAAAGAACAATTTCAGAAATTTGCCTCTGAAAAACATCAATTTGGAGAAGTAATTATAAAAATTAATTATTTATTTAATTAAATATTAAACGATTTATCTTTTAAAGGAAACTATTAAAAAAATAGCTGAATATGAAAAACAACTTTCCGAATATGAGATAATAGGTGAACAGCGTATGTATATGGAACAAGAATTAAATAATTGTAGAAAGAGAATGCAAGGTTATTATAAATAATATTTTTGATTAAAAATTATTCCACATTAACAATAATTGATTTTTTTTTTCTAAATTAATTACTCTTTAGAAATGGTGTCACGCGATAAAGATATAACAGAACAAAATAAACGTCTTAGTTTAGAAATATCAAGACACCAAGAAGATTATGAAAAATTATATGCAGTACAGCAATATGATTTCGAAAAATTTAAATCACAATTAAATGAACACAATAAAACCAGTCATATGGATGATCAAAATAAAGTAGAAATTAGAAATTTACAAAATGCACTTGATTCATCTAGAACTGAGTTAAATTTATTGCGTGCTGAAATTTCTGATTA
Organism: Ptychoptera albimana; assembly: GCA_961205885.1. NCBI lineage: Eukaryota > Metazoa > Arthropoda > Insecta > Diptera > Ptychopteridae > Ptychoptera > Ptychoptera albimana. The sequence continues at coordinate 6,955,432 of OY540803.1, forward strand.
TAGAACAAAGTTTGATGAAGTATTAATACAAAATAAAGATATGCAGAGTCAAATCAGTTCTTATAATAATAAATCCTTAGAGAATTCAATGCAGGTAAATGTTGTATTAAATAAAATGTTTATTTTCGTTTTTACTATTTGTAATCATTTTAGATAAAGGATTTAAATGTAATTATAGCAAATTATAAAACAAGTGAAATGGAAAATTTGTCAAAGATAAAAGATTTCGAGACAAAAATGCAATTTTTAATTTTTAGAGATAATGAGCTTAAAGCACAAATAGAGGAGCAAAAAACTAAAAATAATGTAAGTTTGAAATTTAAATTAAATTAATTAATTAATTTTTTTTTAATGGTTGGGTATAATGCTTTGTTATTCAATGATCTGTCTTTTATTAAACAATTTTATATGTAAAAAAATTTATTTTAAATAAATAGGATTTGAGAACTAAAAACTGGAAATTAATTGAGGCATTAAAATTAGCCGAGCATAATAATCATTCTAATGTAGTAAGTTTTTTTTTTTTTTTTCTTTCCTATGTGTGTGTCAGAATAGACTTTAGCTATGCTCAACCAAATTTAAATTTACTTTAGAAATTATTTTCTACAAAAATATTAGTAGAACATTAAAAAAAATAATTGTTTTTCCATTTCTAGGAAGAAGTAATTCGTACAAAAATAATACACGACGAACAAAACAAGTTAAGAAGTACAATTGAAAATATATTAACTGATATGCCTAAAGGTCCATTAAAATTTGCAGAATGGATAGAACATTTAGTTTGTTATATAAAACAATTAACAAGTAGTAATAGCAATAGTTTAAATAATGATAATAAACAAAACGGTGGTGGTAGTGATGTAGAAAAATTAATACTTCAAAATGCTCAATTACAAAAAGCGGTTGAAGAATATAAAACTATAATTGCCGAAACTGTAAGTTGTTGTTTACTCTAAAAATTAAATATAAATTTTATTTGCTAATGTTTTATTTCATTATTTTAGGAAAAGATATTAAATAATTTGGAAGCCAAAGGGCAAGAACAAGAATCTTATTGGCGTACTGTAGTCCATACAAAAGACGAGGAATTGAAATTATTAAAGTCCAATCTTGAACAGGTAATTGAAATGATGACGTGTTTATGTTTCCGTTCTCTGTTAAGCACTAAAAATTTCTTTTTTTTTTATTTATTTCAGGTGAATTATTAACTGAATATGCAGCGCATTTTTAATAATCATATTTTTTTAATATTATTTTAATTTATCAAAAAAACAAACAAACAAACAAAAAAAAATTAACAAAAAGATAATTTTATAATCGCTATAAATATATTTTTCAAATAAATAATAAAAAAAAAAATTAAGAAGAAAACTTTCTATTAACAGAAAAAATGAACACAATGTTTAAATACAAACAAAAAGTAAAAAAAAAAGTGCAATTTACCAATGTTCATGTTAATTACTTATTGTTTTTTCTTTTTCTTTATTGATTTTGTCATTTCTTTTCTTTATTAATTATTATTATTATTATTTTTTTTTACTTGACTGAAAAATATTCAAGTATATTTATATGAATATTAATTAATTAATAAAACGAAGCTTTTGTTATTAAGAAGTTTCAAGTAATAAAATGTAGCCAGTAATATTATATATACTTTAATCATATATTGTTTTTTTTGCTACTTAACGCGCAATATTTATCATGTTCCATCAATACGAAGATGAAGATGCAAATGAAGATGAAAAAAACAAAAAAAAAAAAAAATTCCCACTTTTATTTGAGTATTATTAGAATTATTGTGCAATAATTGATTGATAATAATAATGTTTGTGTAATATTTAACATATTTTTGTTTCTCTTTTTTTTTTTTTTTTTTTAAAGACCATTTACAAATTAAAATTATTTTTTATCATAATTAAAACTTTAAAAAAAAAAAAAAAATTGGAAAAATGGATCATTGTACGATTGAAAAAGAATAAACAAAAAAGAAAAAAAAAAACCTTATATGAATAAATTAATTAAAAATTGACTAAATTAACAAAATAAATGTGTTTTTATTATTATATTTATGTATTTTCCTGTATTTAATTGTTTTATATTTATTTACATTGGTTGTTTTATTTATATTATTATTTAAAGGTATAAAAACATTTGATTGTGTGTGTTAGTTTTTTTTTTGGCATAATTTTCATAATACACTTACGGATTTTATATTATGTCTTAGCCACGAATAGCGGTAAAGTAAATTTAACAAAAAAAAAAAAAACGTAACCAGGTAAAATAAAGTAAAAAAAAAAAATTAATTAAATATTTTGAAGACAAATTAATTACAATAATATTAGACATGTTGACAACATTAAATGATTACATTATTTATTATTTGTTGCTGCTGACAATTAATTTTTTTTTTTTTTTTAATTCAATAAAACATGTCTAACAAGCAATACATTTTTAACGACAACAATAACACCTCCTGATAACATAATAAAACAAATAATAATAATTAATACAAATACAAATAATAATAATAAAAAAAAAAACCTTTGTGTTTTTCGTTCTTTTCTTCGGAAATAAAATGCAATTTTTTTTTCTTTATTTTGGAATGCATTTATATTAATTAAATTAATTAATATATATATATTACAATAATTAAAAATTTAAATATGTATGTATGTATGTATGTATTTTAATCACTTTTATTTCGAAAATAAAAAAAATAAAATAAAAATGATTTTAAGCAATACATTTCTTTCTCTGCTTTTCTTAATTACATTAATAAATAAAAATTGAATAAATTCACTCATAAATGTTTATAAAATAAAAAATATTTAAGTTTTTTTATTATTTTTTTCATAATTTATTATAATTGTTGGGCAAATCACACATAATCTAATTGTATAAACATTTGTCTAACACCAACAGCCTCAAAAATCATTCTTGTATGTGTTACTACATATTTGGGATCAACATTTTTTGATACTTCTAATTTAATAGCACCGACAAACACATCACTACATAATGTCCAGAAATGTGGTTCTTGTACTGAATAAACACCAGCAAGACCGGTTACTTTTTGATAACACTGAGGTAATGCACGATCTAGATTAACTGGTTGACGTTGCATTAAAATCATGACAGACTCCTTAATTAAACTTAATACACTTAATGCAATTAAAAGTGCAATAAACATTGAACATATTGGATCAGCACGCATCCAACCAAACATTTGCATTAGAAGTGCTGATATTATAACACCAACTGAACCTAATGTGTCAGCAAGAATATGAAGAAATACACCTCGCATTATTTGTGAATTACCACTACTAAATTCTAATTCTGGATGTTCATGTGAATGCCCATGATTTCCATTATGCGAATGATGCTTATCATCACTGTGTGAATGACCATGACTTCCACCTCCATGTGAATGACCATGACCACCACCTCCTCCTCCATGTGCATGGCCATGTTGAAATGCATATATTCCTATAAGATTTACAATAAATCCTAAAAAGGATATTAAAAATAATCGCTCATGCTTTACCTAAAAGAATAATAAGTATTAACATAAATTTCTATTAATATATTCAATGGTACATACTTCTGGAGGTTCTATTGCTCTCTCAACAGCTTCTGACATTATGAAAAAGGCTATAAACAATAAAAATAAACTGTTAACAAAACCAGCTAATACTTCTGCTCTGACATAACCGTAGGAATATTTTTCATTAGCTTTCCATTTTGTAATAACTGATGCCGCTAATCCAGCTAGTAACCCAGTGCAATCGAAAAACATATGAAACGAATCCGAAATAAGACCTAAAAAAAAAAAATCTCTTATATATTTGAATACACAATAAAAAAATGTATTAATTCTTAAATAGCAAACCTAAACTATTAGTCCATATTCCATAAGATAATTCAACGAATGCAAAACTTAAATTTAATATTAAAAATAAAAACAGATTTCTTGAATTTCTGTCTGAAAAAATTAGTCTAAACCATCCTCCAAATTTTTCCTTTATTCTATAAGAGAAACCTAAACTCCTAGAATCCTTATGTGTAAGAGGCAGCATTATTAGCTTCTGTTAATAAAAAAATAACAAAAATATTATAGGAATCTAATTTTGCATACGTGTAGAAAACAATACTAAGTTACAACATAACCTTACCCTATATTTTTAATTTTTATCTTAAATAATAAAATACTGAACCACTTAAAAGCAACTAACTACACATAAAATATGACAATATTTTTGATAATATTTGAAATTTTATTACATAGTTTTTATCATGATTTTATATCAGTCATAATATTATTTTAGAATTTGTCATACATGATAAGTTAGTAAACGTCAAATAAAATAGAATACGGTACTTTTTAATATATATATATAAAGAATTTTAGTTAATCACAACATCCGTTATGTTGTGTAATTTTTTATTAGTAAAACTAATAATTTTTTAAACGAAAATTATTTTTTTAATTAAATTTAACTTAATAAATTATGTATTTATTATAAATAATTATTAAAAATAATTTTCTATATTATATAGAGTCAAAAATACAAATTTAAAAAAAAAGTATACATAAATTACCTGATGAACATATACAACACAGCCAACTATATAAAAAAACATCGAATAAAATTCTTTATATGTTTGACGTTTTATTTAATTTTACAAAGTTGGTAACTTGCTCACATTGGCTTCCTTCATCCATCTTTTCTGATTAATTTTTTGAGATGGTGAGTTGTGTTTGTAATTACTTTGTGATTTAATTTAATTTTTTTCTATACAAAATGGTATATTGATATATTAATTGAATTTATAATTTTTATATCAATGTTTAATTAATCAAAAGCACATAAATTAAGTGTAAAATATTGTTTTAAACATATTGTTTATTTTATTTGTAATACCTTGTGTGTGACCACATGGCAACATAATTTTTTGTTAAATTGATTTCTGATTTTAAGCATTTTTTAAGACATATAAATTATATATTATGAATAAAAAAAAATTATTGAAATTAAACATATTTATAATAATTATATTTTATAGCCACCCAAAAAGGATGCTAAAGCCACGGCTAAACAGCCACAAAAGACACAAAAAAAGAAGGAAGGTGGAGGTGGTGGCAAAGCCAAGAAGAAGAAGTGGTCAAAGGGAAAAGTTCGTGATAAGTTAAATAACCAGGTTCTTTTTGATAAAGCAACATATGAAAAACTCTATAAGGAAGTACCACAATGCAAATTGATTACACCATCAGTTGTATCTGAAAGGCTAAAGATTCGCGGTTCATTAGCTAAACGCGCATTGGTAGAACTCCGTGATAAAGGTAAGTCGGCTCATATAATTTTATAATAGAATATAAATTAATTTCTTTTTTTCATGTGTTATAGGTTTGATTAAACAAGTTGTTCACCATCATGCCCAACTCATCTACACAAGAACTACCAAGGTTGATGATCCAGTTGCATAAGATATCCTATGTACATTCAATTTAGGATAATAAAAACAAAATAAATCTTTAAAATCTATAAAACGTATTTTTTTTTATTAAATTTTATTTATTTGTATGTTCATTTCGATTTGACGTTTAATAATATGGAAGCATCTGTCAAATTAGGCACAGTTAATCTGCTTCAATTTATATCTTTTGCTGGTTGCTGTATTAATTTTTTAATTAAGTTGGTCTACTGAGAGATTTAATTAACTCAATTTCTTCTGGATAAAAAAGTTTATAAAATGGCGCTTTTTGGATTACCAATTCGTGTACTGAACTACAGAAGCAAAATCTACTTCATAAGTAATTTCTACGCTGCGTTTTGTTTTATAAAAATAAGATTAGTTTTGCTTTGATCTGCATGTAAATTATTTTCATTTATGATCCGATATTATTGTGTTGATCTTTTCCTAGCCTACTATGGTTTTAACAATTTAGCTGTAAAATAGTTTTATAAACGACAAACCAGAGATTGAAATTGCCCATTTTGTCGCAAATTGCCGCTTCTAAATTATTTTTATCGAAATTTCATAAAGAATGTAATATTTTAAATAGGGGTTTAACTACACCGAAAAGATAAATTAGCAATGAAAACAAATTTTCAGTAATATTTCAAAACAGCACTGTATTGGGATTCAGATAATTTTCCAACGCCATGAGAAACTTTTTGCTTGATTAATTAAAAAGAAAAATAACTGCGACAGCTTGAGGTGAGAGAAGGTTTAGTAAATTATAATCAATATAAAATTATAAGATCGACGAGTAATGAAAATCGACTATAGAATATGAATTGGTTAGCAACGACGAATTATTCTAACGAACAATTAAACAAAAGAACTTCCAGAACTGATAAACAAATTAAGGATTGACCCTTAGTCGATCACAATATTGTCCTCTACTTGTAAGACAGTAGCGAAATAAGTTATTATTTCAACCTGTATTATCCGGATTGAACGTTCGGAGGTATAAAAGTTCTTGCTAACGTTAAAGCAAAAAATAGTAAACAGTTTGCTCTAGAGAATTTTTCAAAATGAAAACGACCTTGGTTTTCGTAGAAATTTTTTAAGTTACTTCCTCTGTTTAAAAAAAAAAAAATTGGCTGACACTTTTCCCAGGGGGTTTTCTCCAAGGTGTAAATACCGGATTATATATTTCTCTGTATCAGAAACAATTAAGTTAAAATGGGGCGGTATTCAAAGTGCTTGGGTTGGTTATACATGGATTTGCTTCACTTTGTATTGTAGGCACACTTTAAAAAATCCTTTAATCAGTCAAAATCAAATTAGGTTTATTCATAATATCAAACAATTATCATTTATTTAATATAATTTTTATTTAAATGATGTTTTTTTTTTAATATCTTAGACAAATTTGATTTGTGTATTTTTAAGTTTATATTTTAGTATCCTTACAATTATTAATTAACAATTTTTTATCTTTTATTATTATTATTAATTTTATTTTTTTTTTTTATTTTGAAATATTACATTAAACAGCGTGATCTTGAATAACTTCTTTTCATGGTTTTTACCTTTTTACCAATTAATACAAAAATAATTTCTTAGGCGGTAAAAAACTTAATCGAAATAATAATTATTAATTTTTTTTTTTTTTTTTATCCTTTTTGTAATTTGTTTGTTTTTTTTTTTTTTTGTTTTTTGTGATTAACGTAATACTGTTACATTTCATACATTGAAATTAATTTATTAATTTTATTTATTTTTACATAACAAAATTGAAACAATAAAAAGATTTCGTTTAATTTTTAAATATATACAAAAGAGTTTTTAAAAAACATCTAATAATAATTTTATTTATTATTTTAGGGGTGGAATTTTGGATATTTCTTCTTCTTATTCTTCTTTTTTATTTTTTATTTCCGCTTGTTTATTTTCTACAAGATTATTAATAAGAAATATATAAAAAAAAAAAAAAATTTATTTAATTATTGTTTATCATTTTATTACTGTCACAATCTTTATTTATTAATTAATTAATTAATTAATTAAAAAATTAAAAAAATATTTACAAAACAAAGATTATTTAATTAATTCTTTTTTTTTTTTTTTTTTTAATTATTTATCTAGATTAGATGTTTATATATCTTTATACCATTTATTTATTTGTAATAAAGACAATAATAATTAACACAACATCACACATTTTATTAGTTCTATAAAAAGTATTTAAATATGATAAAATAATAATTAAAATTAATAAATCAACATCATTGAGTTAAAATAATTAATTAAAAACAAAAATCATAGATGAATATTTATTTGGTAGAAAATTTCATCTACATAAATCCATGCAAATAATGATTACGAAATCTAATAATTTTTGGCTATTCAGAGTAATTATGAAATGTTTATCGTAGATTCTTATAGAAGTGGTACTGGGCTTTAATAATTATTACACTTATTGGTGTAAAAGAAAAATTAATTAAAAATGCAATAAAAAAAAAAAAAAAAGAAAGAAAACATAAATTCTTTGGTTAGATTTCATAATCTCATAACTTTGTCACTTTTTTTTTAAGTGTTATCGGATTATTTATTTCCACAAAAGTTGATTCCTACATTTATTTAGTATATTTACCAAAATAACACAAAAAAAAAAGAATAATAAAAAAATTATATCCTTATAAAAGTTTTTCGTTATAGTTAAGTAAAAATTGACTCTTCAATTCCCAAACATTAATTAATATAAAAATGAAAAAATAATTTATCGTGCAGTGATAATGAGATGATGAGGTGCATATGTGAACACATAAATAAGTCAAAGAGAATTTTCCAATATTTTAATATAATAATAATAATAATAATGTTTGATACAAACTGGAATATACATAAAAATGTCTTTCAAATTAAATCAATTCCGAGTGTAATTAATTATAAATTTATTGAGAAAATATTTATTTATTTACTTTTGCTTTGTTTTATACCATTTTTATTTTTCTCTCTGTAAAAATTAATTTTTAGTTTTGCTTATTAGTTATTAGTATTATTATTATTATTATTATTTTTATTGGAATTACATACAATTATTCATTATTTATTATTAATATTATTATAATTTTTTTGTTAATAATAAGACATAAAAAATGGAAGGAATTAGTTATATAAATTTAATAAACACAAATAAATATTATTATTATTATTTTTATTTATTCATTCAAACGAATTCATTCATTCATTTTTTTTTTTTTCAATATTAGGACATAATTAGTTTTTTGTAAGTTAATTAAAATTATAAAAAATGTAAATAATACACAGTGATAACTACAATTAATTGATAGAGATAATTAAAATTTTATTTAAAGAAAGAAAAAAAAGAAAATTATGTCATTCACATAAAAACAACAACAACATCAAGGATAAAATTACCAAAAATAAAAAATAAAAAAATTGTTATTATTGTTTGTTAATGATGAGCTTTTTATTATTGTTTTTCTTGCTACTGAACATGAAATAAAATTGTAGAGATTTTTGGTTTTAAAAAAAAAAATAAAAAAAAACATAATTTTGCCAGCACCATAAATACGCTTAGATGATAATATTAATCGAACATAAAATCATAATTTTTCCTATTTTAAGTACGAATATTCAGATTTAAAGTGTGCATAGCTGAGTCAGTGTTATGGAAGTATCACAAATGCGATTTACGGTAGTAAATCTACCACACTTAGCATTTTTTTTTTTAATTTCCTATTTATATAAAAGTCAAATTATTTTAGAGCTTTCATAATGAAACCGATAACATGGATTTTTAATGGCAGTAATATACGCGAAAGAGGTAGCAAATATAATCAAAATATTTATGCGGTTTTTTACTGGAAAGAAAATGTTTAAAGAAGAATTAACTGCTGAGAGTTTAATTGATTGAATATTCTGTTTGGTACGTCGTTATTTAAACGGTAATTTTGTAGAATTAAATAATTTATCGGGCCTAAATGACACGTTAATCTATACGCTTTAAAATTTTTGTTTTTTTTTTTTTTTAATTAGTAATCAAATAAGCTAAAGGGACCTGTAAACTTTAATGCTGGTTAATATACTGGTATTAAAATTGAGCTGAGTGCTTTTCGTAAATTATTTTGATTAAATTAATTTAAAAAAACAAATAGTTGCCACATTACAAAAAAATAAATTAACTAATAATTTTTATAAAGCTATAATAATAATAAGAAAAATAAATAATTAATTAATTAATTAATGAAAAAAAAAATCATAAATAGTGCTTTTGTATTTTTATGGACGGTATAAAGATAAGTTTTAGTTAAACAAAGTATACAAAAAATAAAAAAAAAATTATTAAAGGATTTTTTCATTGCGTTTAATAGAAAATAATTTTTTTTTTTGTTAATTAAAAAATATTTAACAAAAAAAAGCAAAAAGACATGCATTCAAGATTTACATTTTTTTTTTATTTATTTATTTATTTATAACAACAGAATCACAGACATAAATACAAAAAAAAAAAAAAAAAAATTGAAAAAGTTGGATAAACGAAAGAAAGAAAAAAGAAAATAAAAGGAAAGTAAAATTATTTTTGTTTTTTTTTTTTTTTTTTTTTATTATATTATTAATGAGCAAACTCTTTTTCTTTTTTTTATATATATATAAAGTTATTAATTAATTAATTAGTTAATTAATTAATATTATTATATATTAATGTGCATAAGATATGATGAATAAATTATAAATATGTATTTATATGTATGTGATGATAATGAAATTGTGTGGAAAAAAAAAAAAAACAAGAAATGATAATCAATTGATTTATTATTTTTAATTAATATATAATACATTATGTACTATATACAATTATTACTGTATTTATTAATTCTTTTTTTTTTTTTTATTTATATTTATATTTATAAAACCATGAATTTGTTATTAATTTTAATATTTTAAATTTAATTAACTTTACTTTACTTTACTTTACTTAACGTATCCATATTAAATTTAATTAAATTTAATTTAAAAAAAAAAAAAATTTCTTCGATCTTAATTAATTAATTAATTAATTTATATCTTCATACTTATACATAATTATTAATATAACATATACATAATTTTTCTTATTACATATATTAATTTTGCATCTTTTTTATTGTTTTTTTTTATGTCTATAAATTTTATATATATATATATATATATATATATAAATTGAATTATAATGTAAAGATTTTTTATTTAATTTTATTTAATTTATTATTTAAAAAATTATCCATTAAATTAAGATTAAAAATTATTTTTTTTTTTAATATTTATATTTATATGTTTTATCTTGTTAATTAAATTAAAATTAAATTAAATTTAATTAAAATTATATTTTACTATAATTTTCAAGAAAATAAAAATACAAAAACAAAAAAAAAAATTATATTGATTTTTTATTTATTTAAACACAGCTCTCCTGTTGCGTAAACATTAATGGTGTACGAATTGTAACAATTTCACGTAAAAATGGTTTTGTATATAATGTTGATGACTGTAATACAGGTGATATAAGTTGTGGAAATGGTGATGACATTGTTGTTGTATTTGTTATACCAGTTGTTGTTGGTGTCGTTGTTGTTTTATAATGATCAATTTGAGCATAAATGGTGGGTTCATCAAAATAATTATAAGCGGGTGGATTTTTTTGTATATTTATATTATTTGTTATCATTTTATTATTATCATTTGTTTTCGGTATTGCTAAAGCCAATTCAGCATAATGTAATTCATCGATCTGTTTTTAAAAAATAAATACAGAAATTATTTGAAAATAAGAAAACTTGAGTAATTAATTCTTTACAAAAAAAAAAGAAAAAGCTTCTTTCTTTGCTTACCGAATATGTTTTTCTATCATCGCCAGTTCTTGCAACAATTTCTGGATCATTTGAGCATGAATTATGTAATGCAGGAGTTTGAGCAGCTGATTTTAATTTATAATCAGGATCTAAAATAATAGTAATAATAATAATACAAAACTATTATAATTAAAATTCATTGGGAATAAATATTCCGAAATTGTTATATTAAAAATGTATACGAAAAATTCGCTAAATAAATTATAAAATAAATTAACATTTAATTTCCGTTTTCTATTAAACATTAAAATGACAATGTAATGAAAATTCTTATTATTTTACTCACGAAACACAAAACTACATTCTTCATTTGAATATTTCCAAAAGTAATACTGAAATAATTTTATTTACTTTTTTTTTTTCACAAACTTCTCAACATGAATTTTAAATTGAGCTTTTTTATTTTTTTTTTTGCTGCTATCGATTTCATTGCTGAGTATTATTTTAAACGGTAGGAAATGGAACAGAAAAAAAAAATAAAAGAAATTTTGGAAAATATATAAAAACGTTAAAGGAATAAATTTATAAAACAGAAAAAAAAAAAATTAAATAGAAAATAGAAATGTCTTGTATTTTATTTATGTAAACTGCTGCACGGTAATAGACGAAATTTGTCTAGAATAAAATGACAAAATATAAAAAAATAAATTTCTTTTTTTTCAATCAATATAGTTTAATTTAAACAAAAATCTCTATCGCATTAAACATTATCGTTTTCCAATATTTTATCATAACAAAATAATTAAATTGCTAATTAAAACAACAACAAAGATTACATTGCTACTACTACTGGTAATTTATTTATAAAAAAAAAATTGATTAATTATAGTAAAATAATTACCTTCATTACTTGGTACAACATCCGGATTTTTTTCATCATATAACTCTTCCGATTGGCTTAATGGTAATGAGATTTTTTCTTTAATTGGCAAATTACCCGGTCGTGATATATTAAAATTTTTCCCTTTTTGCTGTTGTTGTGTTGTACGTAATTTTAATATTGCAACAATTGCTAATATTATACAAATTAATGCTGTTAATACACCGATAAATATACCAATTGATAATATCGGTGTTAATTCAAATTGATTGTGATTTCCTATAAATAAATGTTATCAAATAAATGTAATACATTTTTTTATGATTAATGCATCGATTATTTATTTTATATAAACTATTAAACATTATTAATTTAACCCATAAATATTACTTTAAAAAAAAAAAAAACTATAACAAAACATAGGGTTTACCTGTTTGTTTTTCTGCCGCTTTTAATGTAAACGCTTCAACAATAATTGAATCACTTTTTCCTTTTACATTGCATGCATAAATTAAAATTTTAAAAGAACGTCCAGCGTCTAAACCACCAACATTAAATATTGGTGATGGTGATGATATATTTGCTTGTAGATAACCAGTTTGATGATCAAATATTTCCATCATAAACCATTGCCGTTGTCCACCATCGAAACCTTTAAATAAAACCAGAAAATTGTTTTAAAAACAAAAAAATAGAAGGAAACAGAAATAAAATATTAAAGATTAACTATGTGAGGGTGGTTATGCATTAACTTTTTTACGTTTTTTTTTTTTTTTGTATACAATAATTGTACAAAAAAAAAAAAATGAATTTATTATTCAAAAAAAAAAACATGAGTGGTACAGTGTCAATCGCCTGAAGCTAATGTCATCATGCGAAGTCATTTGCTACCTGTATTTTAATATTTGAAATGACACTGACGGGGGTTTAACCATAACTAACATTTTTTTTTTTTTTTTGTAATAATAATAAACAAAATGTAAATATGTATACAATTCTAATAAAAAAGGGTTGAATTTAATTTAAATATATTTATGTATGTATATAGCTACAGCTACATACATAAATGCTTTTTTTTTCTCTGCTTTATATAATTTGAATTCAGACGGTAAGTATAATTAATTTGATACTTTTTTTTTTTTTTATATCTTTTATAAATAAATTTTTATTAACAGCATCAAATATTAGTTTTGTCAATCATAATGATTTTTATTTAAAATATATTACCTTCGACACAATCAACTTCTAATGATTCTGATGTTTGATTAACAAGTGTACAATTATATGGCATATCTGGTTTGCCAGCGGCAATTAAATGAAATACACATGGATCCTTTTGTTGACCAACTACATTATCCGCCCAACACATTATTGTACCGAAATCCATTTCCTAAAAAAAAAAATTATTTATTTAAAAATTCTAACGATAAATAAATATTTAACCTTGTTAATAATTGTTATAAAGTTTTTTATTGTCATATAAGGAAAATCTTAAAAATGCTTATGTTCAGTGAAAGTTTGCTAGAAATTTCCTTATAACATTGTTAAATACGTTTTTTTTTGTCTATATAAAAGTAAATATGTATGGAACAGTAACTATTCACCACAATAATTCCTTTAAAGTGAATGGAAAAATTAAAAGTTTTACAAAATTTTTTTAGGAATTTAACATCTTCTTGAGTTTTAATTTCTTTTAAGTGGATTTTTTTTATTTGCCATAAGTCGACAATTTGTCATAATTAAGGTTTGACCTGCCTATTTAAATTTCGTTTCATCTTCAACACGATTGAAACTTCTAGGTATAATTGGAATCTCTCCCGAAAATGGGTGATTTTCAGTATTTATTAATATGAATAAAAATATTATGATTTCCTAGTAAAACTTCGCTAAATTTACTTTAATGTTTCAGTTGCTGTATTATGCGGTTGTTTTAAAATTCCTGATTTTGTTACAATTTCATTTAGTACTTGAATCTTTTGGAACGAAATCTCACTATATTTTTTTTTAATAAAAATTTCATTATAATTCAAAATAAAAATTTTCTTTATGAAATTTTTAAAAATTTTTTTAAATTCCTATCCCAACACATTTTATTTTTATTTATTTTTTTTTTTCATCAAATAAACGAGATTTTTTTTTTTTTTTACTATAGCGCAAATGCTATATAAAAGAAATGAAATATTACCAAGAACTACTTAAGTATTAGAAGAATTTACATTTGAATAATATGAATAAATTATTTATAATTAATTTTTTAAAAACGAAAAAAAAAATAAAAAAAAAAATTTAATTATATTAACGTTTTAATCGTAATCCATTCAATCGTTATAACTAATTTTATATTCAGTTAAAATGCAAAAAAAAATTTATAAAGAGCATCAGCAAAATATAGAAATAAATTGTTTTATCATTGCTTTATCATCATAGTTTTTTTTTTTTTTTTTTTTTTTTTTTGTCATAAATTATGTGGATAATAGAAATAATTTTAATGTTTCTAACTGAACTAAATTTAAATATCCAATTTGACCTTATTTAAGTATTTATTCGAATAAAATTTATCAAAGATTTATAATGAATTCTCTGGAATAATAATTGATTTTTTTTTTGTATTTGTATTTGTATATCTCATTGTATTAAATCACTTATTCTAAGTAGTTCATTACTTTATACAAATTATTCATAAAATGAAATTCATAAATCACGTAATAACGATTTTAAATGATTTTACGAATTCTTTCGCAGTCCTTTGATTTTTTTTTTGTTTTTTCAATATAAAATTTATGGTTTATTTAGGCAAGTATATAGAAATTCTAAAATTTTTTTATTATATTTGAAACTGAAATTTTACCTTTACAGGTGTATATGTCAATGTTGATGCTTGTGCTGAGTGTATTCGATAGCCGCTTTGGGGCATATCGAAAGTTTCAGCAGTGTTATTAAATGACCATTTAAACGTTTCTGGTGGTGGAAAGGCATCTACCTCACACATTATTTCAGCTGCTTCGTTACGTCCAACACCATAAACACGTTTTTGGTCAGGTCGACATATTGGTTTATCTGGAATAAATAAAAAAAAAAAATTGTGGTTGTTACTTTTTTTTACAATACATAATTTTACAATTTTACATGATTTTGATTTTTATTTATAAGAAATATACGGCATACATTTATAGACAATTAAAAAAAAAAAAAAAAAAAAGAAAGAAAGTTTTTTCTAACATTTTACATGTCACTGGATAATCCAATTAACCTCTGTATATATAAAAAAATATCTATGCAGAGTGACTGATTTAAAACACCTTTAATAACATTTACCATAAATCTAATAATAAAGTGAAAACATTATGAGTTTAATAAAATTGTGTGTGTGTGTGTGTTAATGCAATTGGATTAATGTTATAAAATTATATTTAATGATTTTATATCAGATTGATACAAATATATCGATAGAAGCTTTATTATTATACGTTATTCATTAATTGGTAATATTTATTTATACGAAAAAAAAAAAAAAAATTCATATCGAATTACAATAAATTAAAATTTGATTATAAATAACTAATAAAAATATAAGAATTAATTAAAAAATTTTACGATGTTAAATTCCATGCGAAATGTCTGAAAATAAGGTATTTAGGAATTAGAAAGTATTTCGAATAATAAAGCACAAAGGATTGTGAATAAATAAACAATTTTCTATTTAAAACAAAAAAATAAAATAATTAATATTAATTAGTTACTTAATTATAGATAATTAATACTTGTAATTTTGATAGTAATTTATTTCTATAAACTATAAATATGATTAAAATCCTATGAAATTATTAGATTTATAATCATAACTAATAAATCCTTCATGATTATTAGTATTATTTACATTAAAGTCTATGCAAATATATTAGTAAAACAGAATTAATTAAAATTTTTTGTTACATTTATATAAAATAATTTTTTTTTTACGAATAAAAAACATAAAATAAAGTGTATGGTGTGGTAACGGGTGCTTTATAACGAATGGTGAAAAAAAAAAATGAAATTATTATTTACGTCACATTAATGAGCATAAGCTTTTACTTTTACGATAATAATTGATTGAAAGTTTAAATATAATTAAATAGTCAATTTTTTTTTTTTTTTTTAATAAAATCAATTTGATTTTCGGTATATAAATTGTGAACACCGATCAAAGGGTAACAACTTCAAAATGGTATATAAAAAAAAAAAAAATTAATTAAATAAAATTATAAATTATTAATAATATGAAAGGGATTTTTTATGAAAGCCCTTATTTCTAATAACACATGCGTTAAAGTATATGGATAAAATCATTTAATATTTTTTTTACTTACACATAACTTTCAGTTCAACTGTATTACTTTCTCCATCGCCTTCAACATTTGAGGCAACACAAGTGTAATTACCAGCTTGATGTCGTGTTACACCTTGTAATGCTAAATCACTGCTACTAACAATTACACCAGATTTTTGATTATGTTGTACTGTTTGACCCTTAAAAATAATTTTGAAACAAAAAGAAATCAAATTACATGTATATAGTAGATTTATATTAATTTCTATTCCTCATATTTATGTTTTTTATATTTATTTACTTATTTATTTATGGAATAAAATATTTTCTTCGTTATAATAAAAAAGCTTTGAAAAGTAATATTGATTTGATTAAATGAATGTGCGAGAAGAGAAGAAAAACTATATTTCATATTTATTATTATTTTATTTTATTTTTTTAATTTTTTTTTCGTGTAATATGAAAATGTTTTATGTATTCCATATATGTCGTAAACGTATTTTCTGAGTTTGCGTAATAAAATTCTGCATGAATTATTCTATCTTAACGTACTCGTTCCAATATAACTTTTAGCTTTTTTTTTTCTTGTATTTTCTTGTGTGTTTCTTTTCCTTTTTAAATTATGTGTGTGCTTAATATTTTCTAAGGGTACAACAACAACCAAAAAACAATTGTTTTTCTTTAAAGTATTTTAAGTTTAGTTTTTATATAGATGAAATGTACGGTGATCACACGTTAACGTTTATACATAGATTTATAATGGTATATTTTTTTATTTTTCTTAAAGTTGTAAATGGGTGTGTAAGCGATATTAAATAAGAAAACTGAGTAAAATAGATAACAAATATATTTCATAGATTGTGTGGGTGCATGATTTTATTTTATTTCTGGGCTATTATATTGTTTCTATGGTATCCAGGGGTACTATTTCAATATAAAAAACTATATATTGTTGCCAAAATGAATGTCGAAATAAGAATAACATTGAAAAGAAAATATAGATGAAGAAAGAAAAAAAAAAGTATTATATATAGGTGATTACATAAATTGGACAAATGCTTGTTTGTTTATTACGTGTTACTAACAATATAGACGAAATATAATAATAATAATAATAAAAAAAAAACAAAACAAATTTACCTAAACTGTTCTATTGATTGAAAATTATTAATTTAAAATATATATTTTCTATCTACATTTAGATTCATTTTAACATTAAATCATTAATTTTACTATATGTTGTTCTATAAACATTTTTAATATAAAATATAATTAGTTTTCTATAAAAGGTGACAATTTCATGATAATAATACTGTTTAAAAAATATTCTATACGCTTCATTTAATATTCTATGCGTTCGCCTATTTAAAACAAATATATAAATAAATTAGAGCAGTGATGGAAAACGTTATTATAACGTAGCGCAATAACTAGAATATTATGCTTACGAAAATGTTCAAATAAGTAAATAAGAACAGTGCTGGAAAACGTTATTGTAACGTAACGTAATAACTACAATATCTAGCTTATGAATATCTTTAAATAAATAATATTAACAGTATTAAAAAACGTTACTATAACGTAACGCAATAACTAGAATATTAAGCTAGAACGATATATAACGTTATAACGTAACGAAACAGTATATTATTCCTGGTATTTAAGAACGTTTCGATGTATTCAAAAAATTTCAACACTATTATTATATTTTATTTCGCATATGACTTATAAAGAAACTAAAACGACATTAAATAAAGCTTTTAAATTATTTAATAGAAAACATTGATTCTTTGTAGAGTATTGTTATTAAGAACTGTTAAACGTTTCTGGGATATATGTTTTATTTTGTAAGGCTAATTTCTACTTTTAAATGAAAAATAAAATTTCATAAAATTCACATTGAAAACACTTAATGAAATAATAATAGTTTGCTTTCTAAATTAATAAATAATTCAAAGTTATAGAGTTTTTAACGGTCTACAGTTATTTGTATTTTTAATTAATAATATAATTAATGTATTTTGCCAATTTTATTTAAAAATTATCTTCTAAGAAGTTTTAAATTTAATTAAAATTGTATTACGTAAATGCATCTTAAAATTAAACAGATTTTTTAGGTTTTACAACACTGAATAATAGTAAAAAGTAACGAAGAAAACATCTAGTTGGTTCGTTAATTAAAAGAACAAAAACATTATTACTTGTTTTTTCTTCTGTTTTTAAATTAATGTTTTTTTCTACTTTAAACTTTTATTTTAATATTAAATAAAAGAGCGAAAATAATTATTAAGAAATATATCGAATACAAATTTGATTGATTTTATTATTTTCTTTAAAAAAAAAAAAAAAAAAACATTTTTTTTAAGTGCTTGAATATTGCTTTCACATTTAATATATCTTTATTTATTTAAAAGTATGATATCTTATCATAGGATGTTTTCATATTGGCGCAGTTTTCTGTTAGAGTTTTGTAAATAGATATTTTTGCTATCTGGGTAGCATATGTTATACGAAAAAAAAAAACCATATGTCGCAAAGAACGTGATATAACTAGTATTAACTTTTATATATACTTTTAAATTGTTGCAAATCGTGGAAAAAAGATAGAGGTTTTATATAATAATTGCTACATGACGTGTATAGAGTATATGGGATATTATAAGGTAAAGTAAAAAAGGAAAACAAATAACGACATGTAAGGACACAGTTATAAGGTCAACTGAGCTTTAAGTAAAATCTTGGGAATATAAAATATAAAATATAAAAAAAAATTGAGTAATTTTATATTTGATCCCACTTCTTACGTGACTAAAATTTGATATGCGGTAGATATGTATTATTATTATGTTATATATTCAATTATGACTGAAACCAAAGTCTACTAACTCGAATCATAAATCATGATTTTTTAGTATTGTTATAATATACATAGTCCTAAAAAACCATAAATTCTTTTCGTTTTATTTATTTATTTATTTAGTTAAGAAAATATTACAATATAAAATGGGATCACATCCATTATTATTTTTTAAAAGGGAAAACGGAAAAAAAAAAAAAAAAGTTGTTAAATGGTAAGAAAGGTCTATTATTGTAAAATATTAGTGTTTATGTAAATTTATTTTATTTCAACACATTAAACAAATAATGAATTTGAAACACTTATGGGAGAAATCTTTGAAAGTATATAATATAATTTGATAAAATATTTTAATAAATTGTTTATAATAATACCATAATGGTGTCGTTAGTAAAAGTTTTTTTTTTTCCTTTTTTTTTTTTGTCCCTTATTTTCATTTTTATTAACAAATATCTATATTACATTAATGCTATAATATAATATTATTTGTTTGGCTTATAAGACATCGATTTTATAAATCAGAACACGAATTTGTCTCATAATAATCATTATGTTTAATCATAAATGATTACACCTTAATCCAATATAACATGACGAAAATTTGTGATTGTATTAAATTTATTATCAATATTAATATTAAAATAATAATAAAAAAAAATATATGCAGAAGATATAATTGATTGAAATAATAAAAAAATAATCTATATGATTGTAATAAATAAATAAATAAAATAGTTACATTGTGCTTCCATAATACTTTATATGCACTTGGATTCGCATGTACTTTACACTCGAAATACACATCATCACCTTCTTCAATATCTTCAGGATTTAAATTTGAACCCAACTCTAGTTGTAGTGTTGGTATAACTGAAATTATAAAACAAAAAAAAAAATTATCACACATGCTGGAGTTTTAAAGTAAATTTTCACTGTAAACCAAAATTGGTTAATACAAATTACAAATTAAATTCAGACAAATATTGGTCGTACTTTAGTAACATTTTATTTCTAACTTCAGAGTCAGAATAATTAGTGGTTTTGTAAGTTTTTCAAATCAGTTAAGCAAACATTTTTTTTTACGATGACATTCAATTGTAATACGATCACGTTAATAATTTATAATTTCAAAAGATTCTACATATTTGGGAAGAACATTCAAAAAAGATAATAATTCATCATCATTTTTTTTTTTTTTTTGTAACAATACACCTTTGTGTACCGTTACATATTAAGAGTTCCTTTTGTTATAATTTGTTGAAGAGAATTCTTTTGAATGCGAATTTCCAAAGTAGGAATTAAACTTTGATGAATCACTTTTAACTTTTAAATTTATTTTTCAAACTTATTAAAACAAAATTATTTATTTTTTTTTTTTTTTTTGATAAACTAAATAACAAAAGGAATTGATAAGAGTTTATTGTTACTAGTAAAGAATATAAATTAATAAAAGCGATGTTACTCTATCAATATCCTGTCGACCGGTCTGTGAACACTTTCTTAACGTTTATTCAGAACCATAAAAAGCACGATATTTGTAAGCCGAGTCATAGTAAAATTTGGGTTGTAAAATTCTGATTTATAATATTGATTAAAAGACAGAGAGACGTTTAGTTTAACTTAGCTGAAACTATTAAAAAAAATAAAATTATATTACGGCTCACTATATAAACAAATATTAAACATTTTTTTTTTCTTTTCTTTATGTATTTAACCCAAAAAAAAAAAAAATAAATAAATAAAGGATTTTATCACATAACATTTTTATACATCAATGTTATTGACTTTTATTATTTTGCATATATCACAAGAAACCCTTGCGGCGGTTCCTTTATGCACGTTTAATTAATTTCGGTTTTAATTATTTTATTGATTATTACTGTGAACATGTCTTAGAAATAATTACATCGCTTGCAACAAAAAAAAAAAAAAAACTGTCTGTAATCATAATAAAGATAATAATGATTATAAAAATAATATTAATGAAGTAATATAGGGGTTAAAAGATGTGAAATATAATCAATTTTTATTTCTTGCATCACATTTACTAATTCATTAAAATAAAGTAAAATAAAATAAAAAAATTTCAATACTAATGAGATGATTGTTATGACCTGGAAAACCCATTCATGTCATCAATTATTATAATTTGTTATAGATGACCAACTCTTAAATTTACATTTATTAGAATTATTGTCAACCACATATATATAATTATTTATCCAAACAAATATAAAAAATAAGTTTTTGTAGAAATTATGGTAAATTTAGTGATGAAGCTGCTAGAGCTTTTTTATTAAATAAGAAATATATACAATAAATGTTTGGCTTAAATGATTAAATAAATATTTGTCAATATCTGTATAATTTAAGGTTAACCCAAAAGGTTTTATTTATTATATAACTTTTACATTTAAGGTATTTTAGGCACGTTTAGAAGTTTAGTTTTCATTTTTTTTTTTTTTTTATTAACAAAAAGCGTTTCAAACCAAATTATTAAAAATTTTATTATTTTGATTTTAAATCACATCCGAAATATTTAAAATTTAGACTTTATATAAGAATAGTTTATAATAAATTTGAACAAACTATTTTCCTAAGTAAACTTATGCACAGGTATATATCCCACTATTTTTCTTTTTATTTTTTTTTTTGGAATATTCGTTTATACGCTAGTGAAAACTAGTATTGATTATAAAATCAATATAAATTATAACGTTCACTGCTTGTATGCTGGTTTTGCGAATGTTTTCGTCATGACTTTGTAAATAATAATAATCAAAAAAATTATTTCTATGGTACATTAACCATGTTATCCAAATTTTATTAAAACATTATTATTACTTAATCATAATTGTAAGGATAATTGTTTTAAAATGTGTGATTAAATGATGATTTCCCGTCTTTATTAAATATTTGATGATAATAATAATTATCAAAAGATATGATAAAAACATAATTAACATAATTAACATAATTAACATAACATAGTTTTTTTATTTATTTATATATGTACATACATATATTATTTAAAATCTTTATATATACGTTATTACGGTTTGTTATGCAGATAAATAATGTTTTTAAAAATGTATTAACGTCAATATAAAATAAATATAAATTTAATGATGCAATTATATTATATTATATTATATTAAAATGCGAAAAACTTAAGTATATATTCTGAAATGATTTATAATATTAAATATATTTCAACTGCTGTTACACCATCGTAAATTCGTATGTGTAAGTTCCTTTTTATTGGTTTCCAACAAAAAGAAAAGAAAATTCTTTTCTTTTTTTTTTTATCACCTAGTCTATAATATCTTACCATTGCACAGTGCTTATATCTCGTTATATCTTTTATGTGGTCTTTGAAATCTGAATACCATATGTGCGTTTTAATGAGAAATAGTATAGAAAATACCGTAAAATACCTTTGGAAATTTATTTTTTATCGTTTTCTAGGTTAATCAATTTTAATTATTCGTTATTCAATATTAAATGAAATAAAACTTACAAAATGTATTTAGTTTCATTGATGTTTCTTTTAATCCTCTTTTTACTAATTCATTGGTCGCTCGACAAACCAGTGTTTTATCATGATCTTCCTTTCTAGGAGTGAAATTTAATGTCGATAAACTGACATTACCATCTGATGATACCTATAAAATTATTATTATTATTATTATTATTATTTGAAATGTTATTTATAGAAAGTAATAAAACAAAAATATATAAAAAATTTAATTATATATCAACATAATTCTCATGATATGTTTAATAAATAGTAACATATTTTTATTTTTATTTTTTTTTTTAATCATTAATTATAATATACTGACAATGATAAATTATATTTGCAGATTTATAATAAACCATTAATTTAATTTATTTATAAAAATGGTGTAAATATTTTTTTATTTTTTTATTGCAGAGATCCACTGTTTTTGAGGTATGTGCAACTATAATTTAATTAAATTAATTAATAAATATTATTGTAAAGCCTTCTTTTTTTTTAATTCTACTGTGTTAATAAATTAATTTATATTTATTAAATTGATACATTGTGATTGATTGAATGATTATTAAAATATAGAAAATTATCATGTTGTTAGTAATATAGAAGAATATTGATCTACTAAGATTAATTTATATTAGGTTTATAGATAGATACTATATAATAATAATAATGCACTAACCTTTTGAATATGCGTAGACAGTTCTATTCCATCCATCAACCATGTTATTTTTGCCGGGGGACGTGACCCAATGGCCTGACACTGTATTTCGTATTTTCGATCGGCAGATAAGGGTTGATTACTAAATAATATTTCTACAGATAGGGGTCGTACTGTAGAATATAAATAAATAAATCATATTACAACATTTTTATAAAATAAATACAAAAAAAAAAAAAAATAATAATTCTTTATAATAAATAGATAATTTAAAATAATTCTTGTTTTCAAAAAAATTTTACATACATAACACTTGTATAGTTTTAAATACAAAAAAAAAAATTGTTATCACCATGTTATAATAAGGGGAAAACCTTGAAAACACTTTACATAACAAAATCGTACATGATAAATTTCTATATTGCAAAAAAACAAATAAATTGAGGAAGCATTCATAAAGAGATATAGATCTCTGTCTGTCTTGTTAAATTTTCTAAACTTGTTAATAGTGGTGAATTGGAATGAGAATTGTCTGAAAGCATAGCGAAATCTGTATGATACAAAAACTTTTTTCTATTTTAACAAAAACCAAAATTATAATTAACGAAAATTGAAAGTTGGAAATTAATTTAATTTTTATTATATCGTTGTGGTTTTTTTTTTTTTAATGTTTAAAAAATTTTAATCTTAGCATAATCAATATTTAAAGTATTTATCATAGATGTTATGTATTTTTCTTTTTATTAATATCAACATGAATACATTGATTAAATATAACCCTCGTAAATATATATATATATATATATATATATATGTATACTTACAATAAAGTTCTATTGTTATATTCGTTGAGACAGCCTTTTTATGAAAATTGCTTGTCTGACAAGTATAAACTGCGTGTTGATGTATTCTTGATAGGTTTCTAACTACTAATTTGCTATTCAGTGCTGCTGGAAATGAAAAATCTAGCATAGTACTAGATAATATTTGTCCGTTGCTCAGCCATGTAACAGTTGGTGTTGGCTTCCCTACAATAGAAATAAAAAAAAAAAAAACTTATTATTATTATTTTAATTAATTATTTTTAAATAATAAAATGAATTTTTTTTTTACGAGTGTATGGAAAATAACCTTGAACTTTATGTTTTATATTCTTTTTTTTTATGTTTTTTTTTTTTGTATAAGCAAATTGTTAAATAAAATTTACATTCATAAATGTTTTTCTATACAACAAAAAAAAAATGTTTTTTTTTTCCATTAGCTATTTTATAATTACTACATAATATGCTTTTAATAAAGCAAAGTAGAAATAAAACATTGTGTACCAGGAAAATTACAATATTATTGTTATACATATTTATTTTTTAATTTTTAAACATTATTTATGTAAACAAATAATCTTGTTAATATTGTATTCTTGAATTTTGAATGTAAATAATGGAATAGAACTAATCTTTGTTATTTATTATTAATTAATTAAAGTTCACAAATACTACTATAGTAGTATTATACAAAAAGTAGTACACTTACCACCCATGACAACACATATTAAATGAAGGTCACCACCTTCCTCATATGGTCCTGCTCTGGATTCTATATGTTCACCACGATCGTTAAATATTTTTGGCGCTTGTGGTGGTACTTTAATAATATAAATATAATGTTAATTCATATGCAAAAGAAAAATCTTTATATTATAAAAATTAATTAAAAATTTATTCTTACCAACTACTTCAAGATTAACATTACTATTTCTTGTCGGTGATAATTTAAAATCAACACGACATCTAAAGTTACCAGCATCTTTTTCCTTGTTTTATGAAATTATATTAACATATTAACGTAATTTATAATTATGTTAATTATTTTTTTTTTTTTTTTTTTTTTGCTTACCAGTACAGGACTAATATATAATTCAGCTGGCTCACGTATTGCCTTAAATAATGCTCTATCTTCAAGAACTTCTTCATCACGCCAATGCGATGGTGTACCTGCATGAGCACCTCGTGTGTCATAACTAAATAATTAAAATAAAATTTAATTAATTAATAATAATGCAAAGCATAAAATATATAACAGCAGCTGTAAACTGTATTCTTAACAATTACTTTAATGTTAAAGGGATTAAAGGGAAACAAAAAAAATGTTTTTAATCTTAAAAATGAAGGAAATAAAATTTTCAGTATTGTAATACCAGATTATTATCGAAAAATAATGATAATATATTTTTTTGATTACGTTTGATATTGATTTATGTTGAATCAATTTTGAAAGCAGTTGAATCAATATGATTAATTGAAACTTGGATGTTTGTTTAACAACAATAAAACCACTAAAACAATTAAAGCTTTCTATATAAAATAAGTTCAAATTAAATATTGTTTATAACTCTGTAAAATAGACAAAATTTTGTATTATCTGTAAAATTGTTTATTAAAAAATTGTACCTGTATATTGGAAGATTATTTTTGTACCACACAACCAAAAGTACTTGGTCATTTGGTAAATTTGATGAGACATCACATTTTATTTGTGCTGTGCCATTTACTAAAACTCGAAGTATTTCACCATCTATAATCAAAAATAAAAAGTGATAATAATATATAATTAGTTTCACGGGGATTTTATTTATTATAAAAAAATTATTTTATTTAATAAGAATAATATTTATTGTATCTAAACTATTGTTTGTATGTTTTATTGAATGCTTATTCGATAAACATTGATTTAATGTTCTAATTTCTATTCTACATGTTATTTAATCATACTAAATTAATTGTTTAATAAATCAACATCTAACTACTTTGCAGAAAATGCATATATTCTTGAGATTTCCCATTATCACCACTCAGTCAGCAATGTATTAAAATATTATTTAAATGCTGAAACACAGAAAAGTACAAGGCAAAAGCTTTATTACCTAACCATTGTCAAAATTAATTTTTCAATTAGTAACAAAATATTATGTTTTGAACCGTGATGAGCGAAACATCAATTTAAATCAACACTAATTCAGATTACTAAACTAATTTACAACTAATAAATTAGTATATTAAATACTAAGAATTGTATACATTGACAAAAATCACTTTTCTTTAATAAATAAATAAATAAATAATTTTTTTTTTTTTTATTACATTCGTTGAGCACGCGATTTAAATTTTCTTTTTTTTATCATTGAATTGTTTTGTCTTATATATTATATAGCTAAAAGAAATTTATAGATTACTATAGTAAATTTGTTAAATTTAATTTAGAAAAAAAAACTATCTAAAAATCATTTAAATGAAATTATTCTCATAATTTTAATATATTTTTGCTTATTTATTTTTCATCATCAGCAAGTTGAACTTGATTTAATCAACCAAGTGCCTTTTGTATAAGCAATGTGATCCAATCTACTAGATAAGCTTTTATGATTTTATGAATATTGGTCTTAAAGGTATCGCTTTGCGATTGAGGATATCATTATTATGATTATAAGAAAATTGGATTTATTTACAAAAAAAAAAAAAATGCAATAAATTCTTTAGATTTTTATCCAAAGTGGTTTAAAGATTTCTTTTTTAATTCCACAAAAAAAAAAAAAAATAATGAACAAGAAAAATCAAATAGTTTGTCGTAATAGTCATTGTAAACTTATGGAAAACTCTGTCCATAATTCACCATTGAAAATATGAGATATTTTTGAAATACCATACGAGACATTACGGGACATAGATGCAATAAAAAATGCCATCAAAAATTTTCCATTTTAATACAAAGATATAAAAAAAAAAAAAATCATTTCAGAAGTAAATGCTTCAGTTTTAAGGATGTTTGCAAATTAAATATTAAAGAAGTTTTTAGGTAGACTCGTAAAGTAAACTGAATTGCTCATACCATAATTTCTCCATTTTATATAACCACTATTAATTTAAAAATAGAATAACGCATAAAGAATCCGCAATGGTATTAAACTTCAGATTTTCATGTAATTTTTCACTTTCACTTCGTTTTATAGGGAATTTATTATATATATATATTTTTTTTTGCATTTATGAAAACTTGTCTCTAAGGAGAATGTTGCTTTCTAGACACTATCTTTTCATTTTTTTTTTTTTTTGTATTTTGTGAATAATATAATGTTAATCAATTGTTTAAAAAAAAAAACATTTTTGAGAAAAATACTCTGTGAAAGTTACGAGGATTTTGGTATGCGACATAATAATTTTTACATCTAGAACAGAATAATTTTCAACCACAAATAAAATCGGAAAACTGATAACATAGAATTTTCTGGCGATTTATTTACTTTAAAACTTTTGATTTTCTTCCTAGATTCTATGATTAGTATTATTCTAGAATTTTTTTTTTTGTTGAAATTGTAAACAGATTTCATCACTTACTAATAGTTCAAACAGAACATGAGTCTAATATTTCTATGAACTGGTGGTTTATTGTTTTATACAGAACTACAAGAATTTACACATTTTTTCTAATAATTTTACTTCAATTATAGTTAAATAGCATAAATAAATAAATATGATTATATTCACAAATGTAAGACATAGTAAAGTCTCATATTCAAATCACTAAACACCTGTAAAACTTTTTCAAACTTATACAGAACTTCGTTGTATATAGTTAAACAATGATTTGAAAAATTGTACCGGTCAACCGAATATAAAAATATAAAAAATTCTCGGTAACAAACATCCAGCCAACAAACACTTATTTGGATACTTAACGACCATTAACTAAGGCAAAGTACGCGTGAGACCTATCGTTAAATTTGTTTTTTTTTCTTTTTTTTTACAGAACAACCTTTACCTGCTTTATTCAATGGAAATTATTTAGCAACTACGTTGTTTGTAGTTTTGAAATTGGTTTTGTGATGTGACGAATTACTTTTCTGGGTATAACTTATCATTTTTATTGCAAATAAAATGGATAGTTAAAGTTGCATTTTGAACATAAAAAAGCACAAAATATACTATGGACAAAAATCATTAAAATTATGTATTCATATCTTTTTCATTTTTCAGAAGTGTACTATAAATTCCATTCAAAATATACTACTATTCTATGCACTTCAATTTAAAAATCATTAGTTTTCCTTTACCATTTCATGTGAAATATTTTTTCATAGTTTGCACTAATTTTGATTAATATTGTTGCGTAAACTTATTAAGTAATGGGATTTTTATCATTTATAATTTTTGTAATAAAAAAAAAATTACTATTTGCAATTAATAATACATTATCCAGTTGTTTATTTTGCATATTACAAGACAATAGTTTCATAACTTTAAACCAATAGATTGGTACAGATAAAAAAAATATAATCTAAGACCACAAGTAAAGTTTCGGTGATTTAATTGAACTTATTGTTGCCTGTATTTACTAAAATACGCGCTATGTAATTAGAATAGTTGTTGTCCGCTGAAGAACATATTTTTTTTACGAATACTGCTCTACAAACTACCAATGAGAAGTTTTCATGGAATATAGGAGAACATCTGGTAAATAAAGCTTGAAAATAATTTTTGTTTTTTTATTTTAAGGACTTGTCATTATTTTGTAAACAAAGTAGAAAAAATATCACATTTTTATTATTGTCCTATAAATTTAATGTAAATATTTTTTTTTTTACTTTTTTTAACCCTTTGCCTACAATATTTTCCCCTAGTTGATAATATATTATTTCATTATAATTCTCGTACAGTTGATGTTAGTTTTTTTTTTTTTCAATAGAAAATTGTCATATTAGCTCAAACGAAATCAGTAGCACAAAAGGCAACAAATAAAAAAGAAAAACAAATTAATTCATTTGCCTTTCATTTGAATACATAGTTTATGTAGAATTTTATAAATTTGTTTAGCTTGTTTATAATGATATATAATTATCATCAATTTTGAACAACTTTTTTCATTATTATTTTATTTATTTTTACATCTCTCTCATAAAGATTATTTTGATTCTACCGTTTTCATCGTATTTTTCTGTTAAAGAATTGAAATTTATGTTGGAAAAGTTTTGAATATTATATTTTTCACGCTTTTGAAACCGAATAAGATGAAATTGAACCTGACCTATTTGATTATAAACCATTTGTGTGTGTAGTGCTGTTACTAGTTTACAGATGCGCCAAAATGATGGCCTTGAATATTTTTAGCCCTGTTTTATCTAATTTACTGCGTAATTTATTTTTAATTTTGTAACTCGAAAAAAAAGTCACAAAATTTATTAAAAAATATATATTCTAAGGTGTACAAGGGTTAATGACTAATTTTATAACATATTCCAAATTTCTTTTTAAGATTACAAAAAATTCCTTGTAAGAAAAATAATAAAAAAAAAAAACAAATAAAAATTATTAATAATTTGATGATAATTTTGTTTTGCATAAATTGGGAAAATCAATTATGAAATAGAAAGTCATTGAAACTATAGTCTGATGTGAGAAATGCCAAGGTATTTCAAGCTATATTAATTCTGATAACAATTTTATGTCCTTTACAATATTTGACCTTGCCTTTATTAGAGAAATAACTAAATAAATCATACATTTCAATAATGTTTTACAGTAAAAATATTAACTTTTGTAAGAAAATGATTTAACTGAAACTTGAGGTTGTTTCCATTATTGATAAAACATTTCTAATAGCAAATTTATATTATTTAAATTAAATTTATTATTGTTCAAACAACACAATAACAAAAAAAAACAAACACAAGGACTCACATTTTTTATTACCTTATTTTTTTTTTTTTTTTTGATGTATACAGTAGAAATAAATTTATACGCGGTTATTTTTTTTTTTAATAATATTGTACGCAAAATAAACTTTTAGCCTAAACAACCCTAGTTTGTTGTGTTTTTTTTATATAGTAATAATACATAATACCATATATGTATAAAAAAATAAAAAAAAGAAAAAATTCCTCATAAAACCACGTTGGTTTTGAAAATGGTTGAATAGCTGGAAGACATAAAATTCTATTTATCTGTAACCTACAACCAGTAAATATATTTTGAGGGTAACTCTTATCGAGACACTGAAAACAAGTAAAAAGCAATTTTTATTTAAAGGTTTTTTTTTTTTTTTTTTTTACTTTTGTAGTGGAACAACGTACAAAATATAAATATATATTTTATAAAATCAGAAAAATTTGCTTAATGTTTCGTTAAATGCCAATGATGATTTTTAAAATTTGAGTTCTTCTATCCTGTATAACGCACACATAGTTAATGAGAAAACTATTTTTATTTATACAACGTGAAAAATGAATGAATCATAAACAGTTCGGCTTTAAATAATCTTGGCTAATATAAAAATGTATAATCTAATTGTAAGTAGATTTCCAAATATAAAATATTGTTTAATGTGGTGCATGTGACACAGAAAATAATAAAAATAAAAATTCCTGCATCTGATTTTTATAAACGTCAAAAGAAAATCCATGTTATGTGAAATAAGAAAGACCCTGTAGGTTATATGAAAAGGTATTGGAGTGGCAACACCTAGCCTTGGGTTCGGTTATTGTAGGGTCAGCTTTAATCAATAATTGAAGACACATAATACAGGTTAAATAATAAGCTTTTTTCAACGAAAACACATTAAAGTAATTTCATCATAATTTCATTTTATTTGTAAAGTCACCACTATATCATTATAATTATCTATTAAATATTGATAGGTAAATTAATTATTTAATAATCTAAAAGTCTAGGAATAATAATTATACAACAAAAAATCAGAGTATTTCAATCAAATTAATGCAGTATTACGACCAAAATACAAATTTTAATTTCTTATATTTAAAATAGATAAATTAGATTATTGGCTGCAAAATTAAATAAAATTATCATCAAATTAAATCTAATCTATAAAAAATTTATTTTTAATATTATTATACCGTAAAAAGTTAATTAAAATATATACTAATTGCCTACACGTTAGATGGAAGTTTATAGAGATAATTTTTTTAATAAATTAAATTAATTTTCTTTTTTTTTCTCGTAATCTACAAAACTAGAATAAAAGTTCAACTGAGTTTCAATTGAGAGTGAATAAAAATTTATAAGTTTTGCATTCAAATCAAATCTGTACGAAAAAACGCAACAAGTTTGTCATGAATTTATATTTTTCCTCTATCACATTATCAAATAATTTTAACGTTTTTTTTTTTTTTTTTTGAATAACAAGCGCCTTAATTAACGTACAATGAATAAACGTAAATAGCTATATTTTATATAATTAGTATAAATAAATTAGTAAAATTATTCTGTTCACTTTTGAAAATGTTTTTAATTTTAAAGTATTATTTGGTTGTTATCGATTAAACGGATATACAGAACTATGACAACGAAAAGATAAAACATTTTTAGTAGAGAAAATTAATTCACTATAAAATTATGATAAAACATATCAATGAATATATAATTAAATATTATAAATAATTTTTTTTTTTTATATAAAACAGTATTTTAATTTAGCATCAATTTATAGAAGATAATTAATGTGTGCAATTTAAATTCTGACATGTTTTATTAGCTAAGGGATTCCCCTTAGTGTTTTATATTGTTCTATGATATTTTTATATTTATATATGAGTGTGTTATATAAACCTTTTACCGCGAAATGTAATATTATTGTGTATATTATATTAAAAAACAGATGCAACCCAACCTTAATAATAATAATAATAATAATAATAATAATAATAATATTTGCACACTGTAATATTATAAAATTAATTTTATTTATGAAAACACACAGGTGCTTACGTGTGTTTATAATATAAAAATGTATAAAATTACCTGTACCTGGCCTGTAGCCTTCACTATGTTCATAGGTTGTTATATTCCTTAAAAATGTGATAATACACAGTAATATCCACAACGAAACTTCCATTTTGTTTTTCATTTATAATAAATTCAGGAAATAAACTCACATAATCACACATAAGAATTAACTCATTCTACATTTATTTATCCAATTCACTTTATATTATATATTTAACTAGCACAGTATTCATAATTTTTTCTTTTCTATTTATTATTATTTATTGTTTTCTACACAAAGATTTTAAATAATAATAATTTCACATGTCGTACATTAAGAATTTTTTTTTTTTTTTCTGAATTTTTATTATTATGTCTATAATATTTAATAATTATTAATTAAATATTAATTATAATTTTCCTTGATTTAATGTTTAATTATTCATGCCTTAATGAATACATTTTCCACAATTTTTTTTTTCTCTTTTTGGTTTTACTACAGCATTTATACCTAAACAAAAATTAATAAATAAATTTAAACGGAAAATTTTAATTAATATATATAATTAAATTTAATAAGTAAATTAAAAGTAATTAAAAGCACATCAAATTAATCCACAATTAAATACACAATTCAAGTCACAGTTGTTTTCTACTATTAATAATAATAATAATAATAGTAATAATAATAATAATAATAGTAATAATAATAAAAAAAACGTTTTGTAATCCAATTTTATGCATTGAACGATGTAATAATCCTTTCGTGATAGATTTTTTTTTCACTCTTTAAAATAAAATAATATTTCCATTACTAAAATCTACACTACACAAAAAATTTTTTAAACAAAAAACCATTTTTTAAATAAACTTTTATTTACAATTTTTCAAATCACTGAATTTCAAGATTTTTAATTAAAAAAAAAAAATGTTTAAAAACAACAACAAAAAACACTTTTTTCTTTTTTTTTTTTTTTTGTTATTCCATGTATAATAATCCAAATAAATAATCCAAAATGTTTTATCCAAATTGAGATGATATTATAATAAAATCAAAAAAAAAAAACTAAAACTAAAAATTTTTAGATTTCTTTTTTTGTGATTATTAAAAAAAAAATTTCTACCGCATATAGCAGAATAAAATTTTTGGTTTTACTATTTAAATTCATCCTGATGCAAAAAAAGAAGAAATTAAAAATATAAAGACGATTGAATATTAGATATAATTTTATGTAAATATATTTATATATCCACATATATATAAATTAATATACATTATGTATATAATATATAGTATATAATATATATATATGTGTTTATATATATATATATATTCACAATTTAATTAGATAAATAATTCGATTTATGCATTTTACAAGCAAAATTGTTTTTTTTTTTGTTTTTTTTTTTTATTTTTTGTTAACAAAGCTTATTTATCCTTCGTTGGCCTTATGTACACTACTGACATCTCTACACATTTTTTCATCATATGGGGGTTACAATGTAGTAAACTTTGGAAGTGGACACCGTTATTTTACAGTAGGAGAAATAACGCGCATGTATCTTTCTATTAAATTTGTGTCACACCCAATCAACATTTTTGGAGAGATTTTTGTGTTTTCAGTTAATAAATAAAATATCCGTGTTAAATGATTTTTCATATATATTCCTTATTAAAAATAAACTTCCGTTCTAATACGCCATCTATATTGGCAACAATGTATTTTCTCCAGGATTTAACGCATGAATGTTGTAAACTTTTAAACTTCTTCCCCATTCTAACGAGGGATTTTTAAGAATAAAAAATTTCTCTAATAGAAATTATTAATAAAGTAATAATTATTTGTGTTTTATTTGATTTGATTTTTTATTAATTAAAATTAATAAATTAAATTAAATTAATAAAAAAAAAAAAAGGAAAAAAATCAACTTGGAATCAAACGTTATGCAAAATGAATTAAAAAAAAAAAAATATTGTAAGTTAAAATATTTAATTAAATAATATGTGCATATTAATAATCGGTAAGCATATAAAAATATATTTAAATATATATTATATTTTGTCAATGTGAATAAATATTAAATGTGCATAATTCTAATGGAAATATTTTAAATATTTATGACATAAAACATTCGTTATTAAAATATAAATTATGTGAGAAAATTGAATAATTTTATAAAACTATGCCATTTAAAATGTCAAAAATATTTCAATTTTTAATTTTTAATTTAATTAAAATTTTTTTTTTATATTTTGTTAGTATTTAGATATGCAGAATAATTAATTTTTTTTTCTTTAATTTAATTAGAATAATTTAGGAATTATAATATTTATAACATAGATTTTGAGAAATAATAATTATTGTTATTATTACATATGTATATACATATGATAAACGAACATGTGTAAAGCGATAATAATATGTTAAAATCCGATAATCTAAGAATGTCACAATGGACTAAAAACATAAATCATTTTGTTCTCAAGTGTTAAAATATAATTACAATACATGAATGTTTTATAATAAGTAGTTACATGTAACTACTTATTGTTAAATCATATTGATTTTAGATATTGAAATTGTTTAATTTAAATGAACAATAGATGTCCTTAAAAATAATAGGAGTGAAATTCATTTTTTGTTAGCGTAATCATAAATGTTGTCACTATCAAAATTATAACGAGGATGATTAGATTATTAAGATGATTCTGCATGATAATATATATGTCTCTACGTGACTTAATATTACAAATTATGCCTAAGACTATTTGTGTATTGTTATTAAAAAAAATAATAATAATAAAATTATTGCCTACACATCCGCTTAAATTTTAATGAAGATTTTAATTTTACTTTGTCTTTTCTTAGAAATGAATAAATGAATGATATTATGTTACGTTATGCAAAGTTTATTTTTATTGATTTTAATTTACTTTAAATATTGCATTAAATAATTTTTTGTTGATAAAAATAATAAATCATTTCTTGAATAATTGTTTTATTTGACATATTTTTATTTTTTTTTACATTTTATTACAATACACCAGTGTATAAACTCTTAAAAAATTATGATGTATTGTGTTATTTATATAAAAACGAAAAAAAAAAAAAACTATGCTGTTTAATGTTGATGTATAGTGAAAGCTCTATTTTTTGGCATTGTTAAATTCATAAAGCTTATTTAAGATACTTTTCTCTGTAATAAATAATATTAATGTAACATGTATATAACATATGTCCATTGTTAAAATTACATAATTTATATTATGTATGCTGTTTAACATTTATTAATCTAGTGTTTGCAATGGAAATTTTAAAGTAATTATATTGCAAAAAAAAAACAAACAACCGGAAACGTTCAAATTCAATTAGCTATAAATATTATAGTGTCGTTTAAATGCAATTTTTTTTTTTATATCATGAGTACATATTGCATAAAATGTTTAACAATCTAAAATATTTCTACGTCTACATTTGTAACGAAAAAAAAATTTATGTGCATCATAAAATCTAAAATGGTACATAAAAGGGAATTGTTCATCATCCTCATAACTTTTATTATCTGTAACAATATAAACACAATGAAATAATATAATCGATTATAGGAATAGTTAGAAAATTATTTTATTTTATTTTCCAATAATGATAAAATAATAATAATAATAATTCCATATGTGACTTATATTATTGTACAATTCTCATCGGTTTTTTTTATTAATATTTAATAATTTGAATTATGCTTTTTGTATTTTCTCTGCTATTTGATTTTTTTTTTTTTGCTGTTTAAACATTATTTATTTACTTAGTGTATCGAGTGCATTTAGTTTGTTACAGTTGAAATACTATTGAAAGATAATTTTTGTTCATTATAAAATTAATTTTCAATTAATTAATAAATTTATTTTCCAGAGTATTTTTCCAGAGTATTTTTTAGTTTTTTTTTCATAAAATGAATTTTTGCATCTTATTGTGATATATTTTTTATAAATTGCATGATGAAGAATTTTAAAAATTTCCTCAACTAGTAAGTGTAAAAAAATGGTGACAGTTTTCAACATGCAGGATAAACAATTAAATTCCTATAAACGTCTGACCGTTTTAAGTAAGCACATGACATGTTACTTTCATTAAGATAGAATTTCAGATAAGAAATAGAATTTTGATTGTCATTTTATGGACAAATAAATTTAATCAAATTGTTTTAATATTAATTGAAAGATTGATCAATGAAAAAAAGTTTTTTTTTCCCTTAGTCATTTACTATTTCACATTTTTGTTTTTACTTTTTTTTAATTATTGTGGGTTACGATGCTATAATACAACAAAATTAATATTATTTCAATGATTTATTAAAAAATTATATTTTTATATATACATATTTATAGAGTTAGGTTATTTATAACAATGTAAATTTACTGTATACTGAAATTAAAAACTTTTAAACATTTTGTGTTATTTTCACACACAACAACAACCAGCGAAAAAAAAAAAAGGAGTAAAGTGTTTATAAACAGTTTATGGGTAAGAAAAATATTATAAAACTAAACTTTTGTACAATAAATGTTGTTATTAAATGTACGTATGTGTGTTATTATAAATAGGCGAGAACATTTTTGTTTTCATTATAAAATATCTCTATAGTCATGTAGCATGAATGAAATATGCTTTAAAGAAAAAAATAAAAATATATTTTTCATATTTCAGTAAGGTTTTTTTTTCTTTTTTTTTTCTGGTTTGGTTTGAGAACTTAAGAATAATCCATATATTCGTCGTAGTTATACACAAAAAAAAAAAAACAAACAAGTATAACGATTGTTTATGTTCTATACCAAAAGAGATTTCTCGGGAAGAATATTTATAATATGGTAAAAAAAAAAAAAATGTCTAAAATATCATTAACATATGTATTACTCCAATATGTACAGTACATGTTACGTATATTCATTTTGTTAAACATTTTTATATCATTATGTGTTGGATGCTGATGTATAAGAAGATTTTCTATTTTTTTCCTTAGCATCCCTTATATTTTTTATAAAAAAAATTTCAGAAAAATGATTTTATCAATATTTTATTTCATTTAATAATGACCTCAGGTATTTTATATTTAATTTTACATCAAACAGTCAAACAGTCAAAGCTCATTTATTTGATGATAAGATGGAGAAGAATTTCTTTCATACAAACTGTATGCAATTGGATTTGGTCTCATTTTAAAGCTAAATTGTGTATTTTTATTTTTATACATACAAACTTTACAAAATAAACATTTAATTGTAGATGAATTTAATCAATTTTATGCTAATGTGTTATTGAATTATTAACAAAAATAAAAAAAAGTTATATGATAATAAAAAATGTAAATATTTATATGATGTTAAATTATATTTTGTATATGCTAATTAAAATTAAAAATAAATAATTTTACTTGCATTTTGTTTATTATGCTAATAAATAATTTTATGGTTCGCTTTATCTAGGGTTTTCAGTATCGGAGCATTTTGCTAGTATCGATATATCGATCACATAAGAATACCGATACTCTCGATAGTATCGATACTGTGATTTGTCTTTTTCTTGCTTCAAAAAAACACATGAAAAACCCTTATATTCATTAATTCATTTTTTTTTAAACTAACACAAAATAGTTTAATAATTAATAATAATTAAAAGATGAAAAGATGTATTAAAATGATTATATGAAAGTATTGAAGCATCGATATTTTCATTTTGAAATATCGATACTTTTGATATTTGATTGTTGCTGATAGTATCGAAATTTTGATACTGATACTGAATAATATTTTATCCTCAATAATATTCTGAGTGTTTGTTTTTCAAGGGCAGACTGTATTATTATTATAAATTTGATTTATTTATTGAAAAGAAAAAAAAAATATAATATTGCAAACTTAATATTATTATGCATAGTTCACTTACTGTAATCCTTTACATACATTAAATACGGGGTTACAAAGTGTTTATTACATAATCTAATTTAATTGTTTAATAATACATTAATATTTTGCGTACATTTTTTTTTTTTGCGCTTAAATTAGCACAATTTAAATGAATATTATAGTTTCTGTAAACATAATAAGTATGGAATTATTATATTTGATTTTGATTTAACATGAATTAAAAACAAAATTAAAAAAATATATTAAACAACAATTTTGCAATGTGTATAATAACCAATAAAAATCAAAAATGTTATAAGAGATAGTTATCGTTATCAAAACTATAATAAAATAAATAATTGTAGAATAAATTTCTGGTTCAATAAATATAATGTAATTATATTTATTCATTAACCTTATATAATTTGTTGTTCAAATTTTGTAAAAACAATTTTATCAGTTGAATTATATAATAATAATAATAATTAGTGGAGAATATTTTTTAGTATGTTTTGATTAAATATTTAATCGTATAATACGCATTAAAAATTTAAATTAGTTTAATAATAATAATAATTATTTTTTATTTTTATTCTTATTATAGAATTAATTAAAAATATTATTGTTGCCTAACGTTTTAATAATTTCTTTACACTGTCGTCGTGCGATTATTAATTCATAAATAAATCAACTTTTTTTTTTATATTTTACATTTTTTTATTAAAATATCGCTTAAACTTATATTATTTGTTACATTATGAATTAAATATCATAACAATAATATAATTATTATGGCAAGGCATTTAAAGAAATTATTTAATAAATATAAATCGAGGGACATTAAGTATTTTCAAAACAAACAGAAATAACGTTTAAATATTTTATTGATGCTTTTAATTTTTATCTATGTTTATAATAACCATAATTAATTTATTTTATTTTTTTTTATGATAATAACATTTATGTTTTCATCTGTTGTATAGTTTTAGTGTATTTTTTTTTTTATTTTTTGATGTAGTTTAATTTTGGTATTGTGCACGGTAATGTAAATTTATTTTATTTAATGTTTTTATATAAATCTGAAATTTTGTGAAAAAACATAATAAATATTTAACTATTTAATGCTTAAAGTTATATATTTTAATAAATTTTATAGAGCATAAAAGTATATGCAATATACATCCTTGATAAATTAAAAAAAAAATGTTTAATCAATTATTAAATAAAATGCGAATCATTGAATTTAAAACATAAAAATTAACTAACACTGTGGTTTGATTTATTTGAAATCCTATAATACATAGTAAAAGAATTTATTTTTTATTGGTTGCTAATTATTTTATCAGATTTTATAAAAATTCAAACAAGATCCTGAATGAATATCATTGATAAGAATAAAAAAATCGAATGAATACAAATATCTTGTCTTACAAAAAAAAAAAAGAAAGGAAGATGAAAAAATTAAAATTTCGTCAAAGATGTAATAAAACGTAACATCCTGAACTATACAGCTACCAGGTCTATACATATACTTGTAATCATTAACACTGCATGAATTTATAAAATTTGTTAGGGTGGTTAAAGGCGTATTTTATAAGAAAAAAAAAAAAATTGTAACACAAATATGAAAAATGTTGTTTTATTGATTTAAACCATACAAAAAAAAAGTAAAATAAAATAAATAAAAAATATGTTTATTTATAACATATTCAAAGTACTCAGAAAATAATTTAAAATAATATGTACAAAAAAAAAAAAGAAGAAGTGATACTTGGTGTACATTTTATTTATTTATTTTTTTTTTATTAGAAAAGTTTATTTTTATTAAAGCATATTTTTCGTGAAGTTTTTCGTTATATATATATATGGTGGTGAACAAAGGTGTTATATGTAAATATATAGGTGGCAATTTTGTATATCAAAAACACTTTTAACATTTTATTAAAATATATAAATGTTTAACCAACTAAAAGCATAATATTTCTTTTAAAATAAGAGTAAGTAGAAAAAAAAAAAAAAAAAAAACTTAATTATATTGGCATAGAAACAAACATTTTTTTTTTTTTTATTCTTTATCTGTATGCTAAACTTGAAAATAATGAATGAAAATGAAGAAAACATACGTTAAAATAAATTATATTTATAACTGAGACAGATTTAGTTGATTTAGTTAAAATCTAAAATATTTTGTTAATATTTGAGTTTCCAGTATCGAAGCATTTTGCTAGTATCGATATATCGATCACATAAGAATATCGATACTGTGATTTGTCTGTTTCTTGCTTTAAGAAAACACTTATTCCTACTAAATCATAAATTAGTTTTTAACTTTTTAAACAACTAGCATAAAGTATTTTAATAATTAATAATAATTATAGGATTTTTGAATTAATTAAAAAAATTACATAATTACAATAGGATTCTTTAGAAAACTAAATTTCTAAACTAAAAACATTAAAAAAAAAAAAAATTAAACAATCCAGTAATGATGTATGTAAAACGATTATATAAAAGTATCGAAACTTTTCATACTCGATTTGTGCTTATAGTATCGAAATTCGATACTGGAAACCCTAGTTCAACTATTTAGTTTCTTATAAAACGTTTTATGTAATAATATAAATAGAAATTTGGTGTTGAGTTTTTATGTAAATCCGTTATTGTCAAGTTGTCGTCATGACTATATACTAAATACATTTCTAAATGTAAAATCAATGAAAACGTTGTTTTTTTTTTTATTTTTGTGATAAGGAAATCTTTAACATTTTTTTTTCAGCTTCTTCTTCTTCTTCTTTGTTTAATACACTCGTAAATATTAATGTTTATTATTATTTTAATACTTTTTTTTTTTTTTTTGAAGAAAAAGTGTTATTAAATAATTATAGAAATTTGTTTAAACTTTTCCATGGTTCTTCTTTTATTATATCAAAACATTGCATAATGAATCTATAAATTAATTCATTAAATAAACTATTAATTTTCTGAAAAGTTAAAAAAAAAAAAAAATTGAA
Source organism: Ptychoptera albimana (assembly GCA_961205885.1). Lineage (NCBI taxonomy): Eukaryota > Metazoa > Arthropoda > Insecta > Diptera > Ptychopteridae > Ptychoptera > Ptychoptera albimana. The sequence continues at coordinate 6,996,649 of OY540803.1, forward strand.
TTGGTTGTATAATTTAATATTACCATGTCCCTAATGAGACATAGCCTTTTTAATGACAGTTGCTTACATATTTTTATGAAGTACTCATGTTTTTTTTTTTCATACAGTGTGCATAATTGTAATAAAACACGCTAAAGGATTTTTGTATTTTTTATTTTTTTTTTGTAGCTTTTTTATTATTAATATCACAGGTTTTTGTTTCTGTTATATATATATACGTACGTACATACATATAGAGTTCATACATTTCATGTTTCATTATAAAAGTAAATTTTTCACACTGCTAATAATAAAAAAAAAAAAAAAACAACAAAAAAAGGAAAAAAGTTTTTAATTTTCTTTATTACTTATGCTTACTTTGTTTTAAATTATATACCCACACACTTATGTTATAAGAAAAGTATGCCATTATATCAAAGGATTCAACATTTCAGCACATATTTATAATAAAAATTTTTTGTTAATAATCAAAATTTGTTCATTCAAATTCAGGTTACAAGTGCGAATGAAAAGAAAGAAAAACAGAAAGCAAGCATAAGCAAAACATAAAGTTTTTCACTCGTAATTTTAACAATTGTCATATTTCGTACAAAAAATCATATAAATTTTAAATAATTATTCATTTTCAACGATTTATTTGTTGGAGAATTTACGTTTTTCTCCTTTTTTTTTTTTGTTGAAAAAAGAAAAAGTTTATTATTTATGAAAATATATTGTGTATATGAAGAAAACATATTTTTGTTCTAATAATTCATAAATTTCAGACAAAGATTTTTGTTATATTAAAAATGATCCTGGTGTTAAATTAGTATTAAAACAGATTCAGGTGTTTAAATATTAATTATTTATGTTGAATCTGTATTTATCATTAAATATGTTAGGAAACCAAAACACAGGGATAATATTGATTTTATTATATCTTTATAAGCTATCTTTATTCATGAATGAAATACAAATTTACATATTGTTTAATTTTTTTTTGTTTTCTTCTATAAATATACGTAATTCGATTACATGAAACAGTTGATGTAAAATGTAAAAATAGTGACTAAGCAGCACTTTGGATAAATATCGTCAAAGTTTAAAAATATGCTTTGAGAGTTCATAAACTGTCACGGTAAACAATATGAAAAGATCTCAGGCTAAAACTACCCAGTCTCAGGATTGTCTCAGTTAGATGCTTTTTTAAAATTCAAATAATAATTTAATTAATTTAAAGCAAGTATTGTTATGGCAACTTTAATTATAGTAAATTCACTTAAAAATGAATTTAAATCGATGATGGAAAAGTAAAAGAAGACGGTTTAGTAACATGTTTAATATAAAAACTATCCTTAAACTATTATAATAAACCGTTTTAAGAAAGATCTACGTACAAATTATATAAAAAATTATAAAAATTTAGCTAATATAATGTAATTATTTCAATATGAAACTTATGTGTAAAAAATAAAGAAAAAGAAAAATGGAAAAAAATTATCTTTTCGGATCTCTATCAGAATTTAATAATATAATATATATATATATATATATATATATATATATATATATATATAAAATAGATAATATGAAAGACAATAGTCCTTTGAGACAAATAAGAAAGTTTAAGAACATTTTACAAATAAAACTTTGCGATGTAATTTAATGAAGATTGTGGTCTCTACAGACTGGTGGAATTGGATTTTATTTTTTGTTCTATTTTTATTTTATTTTATTTTATTTATTGTTGGTAAATGAGAATTCATAGTCTTGAGTTCGATCTCACTAGAAGATTTTTCCTAAAAACATACAAAAATCTATAGAAATTATAATAATTCATTTATTCATTTATTGATCACTATGTGATAGTAATGTCTTGGAAATGGATTTATAACTGCATTGTAGATGATTCTATTCTGTAAATAATGGTTAAAAATACTTATAGACATGTTTAATAAAATTTTCTTATTATTATTATGCATCAAACTATGGAAAATCATTAATTACCATCTCGACTATAACTAAATAAAAAAAAAAAAAAAGAAAAGGAAAAAACTGCTGTTATAAAGGTATTTGCTGTATTTTTTGTTTATACAAATACCTTTTAACACTTTTTTTTTTCATTCTTTCTTTCTTATTCCTCATCTTAATTCTAATGTATCATCAATCAATATATCAAAACCTTTATGCATTATAAATGAAATTTTTTTTTTTTTTTATTATATAAATAATAAATTTCAATGGAAAAATATATACAATTTTTTTTTTTTTTGTTTTACAAAAATAACTCAATTATGAAAAATATAGAAAAAAGCTTCAGCTAATATTTTTTTGTTTGTTTGTTGCGTTGGGCGTTTATTGTAATATTTCCCTTTAAAAAAAAAAAAAATGAAAAATACTTTGATGTTTTTCTTTTTTATTAGCTAAAAATGATTTAATTTAAAATTTTTAATATTAATTGTATGGTAAATATTATTTTGAAACTCAATGAATTTTATATATCAATTCCTACAAATATTTATTAAAATAAAATGAACTTTAAATAACTTTTTTTTTTTTGTTTTCTTTTTTTGTTCATCGATCTTTTATATGAAGTGTGTGGCGGTTGTGTTGGTGGGGGACTGGTTGACTTTTTAATAGAAATATTTTATAATAGTGGGGAATATTTTGGCGCATGTTTATTACATATAATACGGTCACACCCTATGGAAAATTCAAAAATATTTTTATAAATATATATGTATATATTTGGAGAGTTTTCTGTTAACATAGATAGAATGTAAACGTAAAATCATCATGTTACATTACCTCTTAATAAAGGGGAGCGATCCCCATATACATACGTTCAATAATAATAGTTAAACATCTAAAATTGAATGCGAAAACTTATGTAAATATAGACAGCAAATAATATTTAACATAACAGCTCTTTTATGGTGAAATATAAAGAAAAAAAAATAAAAATAATAATAATAATATTAATATCAGTCTGAATCTTATAAATTGATTTGATTACATGAAATTAAAGTTTTTTTATTATAAGAAAAAACGTTTATTTTTCAAAAGAAACAGTCTATATAAACAGGATAGTAAATGATAATATGTTTATTAGATTAATCTGGTTAATTGACTGGTCTATTTGCTTTTTTTTTTTTTTTTGCATAATCATTATGCACGTAATGATGATTCATCGTACACATGGAAATCAATAAGCGATTAAATAACTTCTTTCAATTGAATTTCTAATGACCAAAGTAAACAAATAACCACTGACACTTGTTTACAAACAATTCTAATCATTTTAAACCGTGCTTTTATCAAAAGTAATACAATAAGCAAAAATTGATAATTTTTTCTTTTTTTTATTAAGAGATAATAATGCAAATTTATTAATTAAATAAAAAAAAATTGTAAATTTATATTTTAACATAATGATGACTTATATTATATTAATTGATTATTTTTATATCATATATGAATTTGCTTACTTATTTTAGTTGCTATATACACGACTAATGAGTTTTTAATTATAATGTTCATTAGTGTTATAAATTTATAATTATATTAATTTTTTTTTTTGATAACTATCCGTACAATAGATCTATTTAAAAATAAACAAAAACAAATTTATATTACAGATAATTGTAATAAAATTTCATTTATATTAATTATTTAAATAAATTATATTACTCGATTGTGTACATATAAGTGGATAAATTTAATAAAATTGTGACTTATTTTTATCACAAAAAAAAAAAAAAAAAAACAATAATATTAATGGAAAACATGTTTTTAGGAAACTTTTCTGTTAATTTTAAATAATATTTATATAAAGACATATTTTTTTGTGTTATTAAAAATTATTTGAAAGATAAATATTTATCCTATGATTTTATAGTTTTTATATTGTTTAAAGTAGTTACATTGAATGGGAGAGAATATTTTTGTCAACGCACTGACTTTAAATGTTGTTTTCACAGTCAGGGTTTACATTGAATGAAAGAGAATGTTTTTGTGACTTTTAAATTTGTTTAAACAGTCAGTGTTTTATCTAAATTTGCATTCTATATAACGTTTAATCATTCACATTAAACCGAAAACAACCTATTTTAAGAATTGCAATTAAACAACAGGAGACAAAATACCTCACAACGTCAGTATTATACACATCATTGAGAATTATCAAGATAATTTACAGAATTAAATAATTAAAACCGTAGCCGGACGATTATTAATGGAACGATTGAGCATAGGACGATTGATCATAGGACGATTTGTCACAGCGGACGATTGATCAAAACACGAATCAAAAAAAGCAAATTTTTAAAAGCAAAAACGATAATTTTCTTATTCACTTAGGACATTTGAAAAGTGGTCTCATCTAAATGCCTCAATACAATAGGGTGCATTTAATCTTTTAAAAGCACGTAATACCTTGAATTTGTTCCCATAGGCATTGTTATCTAAACAAATGTAAATATTTCCGGACAATTATTATTTCTAACTATAAACTATTCTAGGAATTAAAAAAAAAAAAAATAACAAATTACTATGATAAAGCAGCATAGAGTAACATAAGCATAAAATTAATTAAATTACGAATAAATTAAACGAAAAAAAAAAAAATTATTAAAGTACTTTTTCAAGGGAAATTAATTAAATTTTATTTATGCAAATATTCTTTTTTTTTTATTAATTTAAAAATAATTTTGTTGCATAAATATCGTTTTACATTAAGCATTAAAAGCTTTAAACTCGGAATAATATATTAATTTAAAGTACACCTTTATTTGGAAAAAAGATCAAACATTTTTTTTTTATTACAGAGGACGACGAATTAGTGTGAAAAGGGTTAAATCACCCTGTTAATGTGAATTCACATTACAAATTATTAATTTTATGAAATTTAATATATTTATTGTTTTCTGAGTAAATTATTATGTAAACAATTTAATTTATCAAATTTTAATGTATGCTGTTGCTTTGGTGATTCAGACACCATGTTTGGAAGGGACTTAATCGTTATTATGATTTTGTAAATATTTCTGAAATATTAACCACTCTGATGCATAAAATAAAATCTGGTCAATCAACCTCCACGTTCAAGAATTTAATGAAGTTTCTCTAGGTAATCAACATTTGTAAAGTTCTTCAAAATGCATCCAGCACACAAGCTGTAATAATCCAGCTGTTAAAATCACTGGTAAAACTGATGCTTTAAGTAATGGGACCTTGGTTGTTTATATTTTCTGACTTTTCTTTTGATTTTAAATAAATAAATTAAATAAATAATCGTAAATTCTATTTCAGAGAGAGCGAAAGAGCTAAAGAAAAGAACATTCTGGTAAATTTAACACAATAGAAATATTAATCAACCTTTTTTTCTTTTTTTTGTTTTGTTTATAAAATTTTGTTTAAAAAACTTTTGTGAAACTTTTATGTAATTTTCTCGATCCATGCTCTATATTTTATTTGTAACGAAAACTACGCTTTGTATAGTTTAGTAATGTTTTTATAAATTTTCTTTCTGAAATTTCTTTCTTTTTTCTTATTACATTTTTATTTATTTTAAACTTGTATGATTGTTCAATTTATTGGCTAAAAAAATATCAAGAATAATGCTGGTCTTTGATACAATTTTCATTCCTTTTAATACATTTAAAAACGATTTTTATTTTTAACTTTATTTTTGGAAATTTATTTTATTTTTATCGTAAAACAGCGGTGGGTAAGTGAAGACCTCATATTCAATACAAACTCATATTTAATTTAAGTGATTAGTTTTTAAGGAACAGTGCTTGAATGTTAAAAATTCTTAGGGTTTATGATATAAAGTCTACTTGGGTACCATGTCGTTAATTTAGGATTGGATTTCAGGAATTTATGGATGTTGATTTTAAAGGTAAAAAGGTTAAATATGTGAGAAAAAACGAACGACAGTAATATGTTAGTAAAATCTTTCATTTTGCAGTCATACGTTTTGTAGAACTTTACTTATATTTACTGATCTCATTAAGTCTTGCTGAATTTACTAAACAGGTATCCTCAATTGTACTTTTTTTTGTATTGTAGTAACACAGTGCTTTGAAGAAATTGTAAAATTGACGACATTTTAAAGTTTGTCTGCGGTTTCCAGTATATTAAACAATCATAAAGTAGTTTTAATTGCATAAAGACAAAATAATTTTAAAAATTTTGGGTAGCTGAATAAATTATCTCAACATATTATTGTATTAAAATCTACATGCATGTAACCCTGCTCTTTTATTTTCACTGTATGTATGATGCTTAAAGGGGAATAATAGTGTAAAGTATGAAAAGCATTGTCATCACCATATCAAATATAACTAAGTAATAAAGTGTTTAAATAGCATCAAGTGTTTTATTATTATTATTATTATTATTATTATTATTATTATTATTACTAAAGACTTAAAGAACAGTTTTATTGTTATAATATTCATTTTGGTTTTTTTTTTTTTATTATGTTATCACATAGAAATTGTTATGCTGAAAACGCTATGATAAAATAAAATTGATATTAAATATCAATTAAATTAAAAGAAAAAAAAAAAATAATATCAGATACATCTTGTAACGTAAAAAGGAACATTTTTTTTTTTTTTTTTTTATCAATATATTTATAGCAAAAACAGTAAGCAAATATTAATCATCATAAAATGTGCTCATGTATGACATATAAAAAAAAAATAGAAATTTAATGCATGATAAATTTAATAACATACTTATTACACACACACACATATATATATATATATATTTTATTTTATTTTAATAATAATAAATTTTATTATTTATAAATTTATAAAGAACAGGTAACATTTTTAATATGTAAATAAATTTTATTTAATTGATGGAAATTTAATTTTTAAAATAATTATAAAAATGTTTTGCTGTATTTTTATTTATTCAATTAAATTATTATTATTAAGCAAACAAACTTAATTATATTATCAATGATTAAACGAACCATAATAATAATAATAATAATGAAAAAAAAAAAAGAAAAGGAAATTACAATTAAAATTTTATTATTAATTAAAAGTTTTTTTGTTTTTTTTTACTATTTTATAACATTTCTTACAAGGAAACTATTTAATCATTTCTTGATTTTTATTTTATAAATCTTATACTCAATTGTATAATTAATACTATTATAGTTCAATGTCTATTAAAATTTATATAAATTACTTAAAAATCCGTACAGAAACAACAAAATGTTTAATTTTATACAATACCATACCAGGTATATATTGTTTAATCGATGATTTCTATTAAAAATGGGTTAAATTATATTTATGAAAATTTCTCAATTATACTAGATTATTATTAGTATAATTATTATAAAAGGTAAATAAGGATAATATATTGTATTTTCAGGATAAATAATTATGTGAAACATATATCTATGTATTTTAGATTAATATCAGAAACTTTTCAACAAACTTATTAATATTATGTCATATATATATATATTTGTACATTTGAATAATATACCTGCAGGATCATCAAGATTATTATTTTAAAGGTAACCCAAGGGATATTATTTCATACATCTTAAATATTCACTTCTTGTGTATTCGAATGTAGTACAAAATGAATTTATAATAAACTTTTTATTCTACTTAATTATGAATAAAGTCTGTTTAATAATCCGGATATTCCGGATAGTTATTAGATATTCAGATAGATGAGAGTTAGGATTCATCTAACCTATATTAATTGTAACCTACTTCAATGTTTATTAAACATTTTTTATAATGACAATATGATGAATGCAATTTGGAAATAGAAATTTGAAAGGAGGTTTTTATTTTTATACTGAACATTCTTTGAGGTAAAATTTTGTGATAGGGCAAGCATATTAAAGTTTAAATAACATTTTTAATGAAGATATCGGTTATTAAACTAATGCATTTTTGTAAGAACAAATTTAAACTCAGCAGATATTTTCTATAATTTAAAATTAGTTAATAATGTAGTTAGTTTTTTTTTATCTATATGTCTATAATATATAATTAAAATTTTATAAAGTTACAGGGACACAATATTATTGTTTTTTTTTTTTTTAACTCAAATTTTTATTCTATTCACGTTTCATTTTAGGGTAGAAAAAGTTTTACTTTAAGAATTTAATTTTTTCAAATTGTTTTAATTATTTTGGATTAAGGTTACTCTATGTATTTATTTCTGATATCTTTATTAAATCTTTAGCGTGGCATAAATGATGAAATGAAGAGTAAAAATTAAGGATTGGCTTTTAGGAATTTTGTTGAGTTTTCTTTTAATAAAGGCTGGTGTACGAAATTTCGATGGGAAAACGAATGAATTTAGTAGCGCGTAATTAATTTATTGTGAGTAGGTATAATCTATGAAATTATCGCATCCCGATGACGTTTTAGAGAAGCTAGCTTGTATGAATTATTATGTTTGAGGCCAAATTGAGAAAGAATGTTTTATCGATTCTCGTTTGACAAAATTCAACAAATTTAGCACGAATCGATTCATTCTTTGCCATTTAAGGTGCAGTTCGAAATGAGCAGTTAATGAGCAGTAACAAAACAAATAATATATAAAATCATAAAACTATGAGAGCTTTGAACCCTTTGATATCACCAGTTAAGACAAAAATCTAATACTTTTTAGTTTTTAATAAACATAAATGTTTACATTGATTATGTGGTTATCGGTTGTAAAATTCATGACAGTATCCAATCATTAAATTTTATGAATTCACAGTAGATTTTTGTAGATTTAATATTAAAGGGAAACATAGAAAATCCGTGGATTTGTTAATTTAAACTATGAGAATCAAAATATTGTATTAAGAACGTGTAATGGAAACTTTATCACATCATGTAATTTTTACCTTTTAAATTAAACAACACATTCAGCATTACAATTGTACTAGAAGTATTCAATCTGCAGAGTCTATGACACAGTTTCATGTTTGCTTAGTGGTATCCAAATATTTGTCAATGCCATTTTGTTATCTTGTGTCTAGTAGAATAAACTAATATGTCACATTAATACCAGATTCGCCATCACAACAATATTAAGTAAATTCTATGGTGGTTTTTTTTTTTTGCAAGTGACATATATTGAAAAAGCACAAGAAAATATACATATATCTCATTATTTTACTCAATAACTTTCTTGTTAAACATATTATCAGTGTTACACATATGTAAATTTTTATTAAAACCAGAATTCACATTAAATGTCACTTGGTATTTATTTCTGTTATTTCTTAAGATTTTTACGATTAAAAAAAATATTAATTTTTTTTTTGTATTATATATTGGGAATCAACAATTATTTATTTATTTTTGTAAACTTTGTTATATAATATAAAAAAAAAAGTTTTAAAAAGTTTTGTAATAACGTTGCAAGTTTTAAGAACTAAACCATCGTTATATTCAATATCCGATTTGATAACGAAACTAATCAAATTATGGGGTATTATTGTGGGGTAAATTTCTATAAAAAAATATATATTTTTAAACTTTTCACATAATCATTTTATAAGAATATTTGAATAACATTCATTTGCCTTTACATACACGATGTAATTATAAATTATTTTTATTTTCTTCTAAAGCTTTTAAAATATCTAATTAATTACTTGATTATATATTATGCATATTTAACGATGGAGGTGTAAAATTTTCGTAACATTATATATTACAAAGTAATATACATCATATGATAAAGTAATAAAGAGAATATATAAATGAAATAAAGTGAAATTGATTAATTATTAAATTATATTAAATTAATGAGTTACTGTTGATGTTACCTAAAATTTATGTAATTCTAGTAAGGTAAAGAAGATTTATGTGAACTGTGTACTTTTGCAAATAATGTCTCAATGTGAATTTACAATAATTATTATTAATGTTCGACTAAAAAAAAAAAGAAACACTAAAACATCATGTGGTCAGTCAGTTTTTATCCTTTTATTTTTACAAAGTTTTTATAACAAATAAAAAAAACAGAAAAGAAAGAAAAATAAAACAATAATAATACGAATCTTCTACTTCTGTAATCCACAATTTAACGTGACCAAAATAGGAATATATCTTAAATAAATATAAGCAATAACCTAAAATTCCATATCAGATGTTAGGTTATGAATTCAAAAATATTTTTCAACAAGCATCATATACTTCGTATAAAATTAAGACAGAACTTAAGATTTTTCTTTATTTTCTTAATGATAATTCATTTTTATTATTTCTTTTTTTTTTTTTTTTGGTTTTTGTTTCTGTATCATCTGCTTGATGAAATTTATATACAATGAAAAACTGATTTCGTTTTCAGATGGTGAAAAGCAGTAATAAAAATAAATACAGTTGTTGGACCTAAAGGATTTTTAAGAAATCGTTTCTTGAATTATTTATATATTTACCGAAAATAATAATAATAATAATAATAATAATAATAAAATAAATAAATAAAACGAATAAGAGTAACTAAATAAAATAATACTTAGACCGAAAAATAAGTCTAGTGGAAAATTATTATTTTATTTTTTCTTAGTTAAATAATCTAATAAGTTTTTGTCTTTTCTTTTTTTATAGAGCAAGTACATAAATTGATTTCAGGATATTTTTTAATCCATCGTTAACTGATAATTTTATCTTTTTCCTAAATATATTCATGTTTAAAATATTAATTAGATTGACGTAGCATGAATTGATTTTGTATTTTTCCAGTGAGACTGAGGCTAAGAATTTTAATGAAAACTGCATAGGACAGATTTTTGAAATGAATGTAAATATAAACGTCATATTTGAAATAACAATTTTGTAAATAAGTTTTCATGCGATAATAATAAATATAATCGATATCTAATTGGATACTTTGATTAAAATACATAAATATTTGTTATATCGTTACCTTTTATAAATAAAAATGCTTTGTAAGTTGCTTTGATTATAAACATCAGAAAGCTTAGTGGAAACTAAGTGATTATTTTATAGGATTTGAATAATATTATTACATTGTCGATCATATATTTGTTTTAAAGTTTAAGTCACTAAAATACAGTAAGTGAAGTACCATTAAATAAATACGCTTTGCGTTTGGTTAAAAGCTTAGCTGATCTTTTGAAATAATACCCGATGAAAATTTCAGGTTAATTTAAAAAACAATCATTTTGTAGCAAGTGTTGCATAAATATTGTATTAATATTCCTATAATAGTATTAATAATAATAATAATAATAATAATAATAATAATAATTAATAATTAATAATAATAATAATTTTTTTTAAATTTCTATAGTATAATTATTATGGTATTATAAAAGCTGTAACGCCATTACATCATTAATCATTATTCCATGAATATGCCTTTTGTTTTACAATTGTTCATAGTGAAGTAAAATACGAACAATTAAAATGTATATCAACAAATTTTGTTTCAAAATACATATTTAGATGTACATAAATAATATTTGTGTATTAAAATATAAGTTTGAATTTTATGAAAACATATGTTATGTTATAAAACGATAATTAAAATTAACATACAAAAATATACATGTGTTTGTCCAATATGAATATTAATGATACTGAAAAAGAAAACAAAAAAAAAAAAAATAAATAAAACAATACAAAAGTACATTATATCTTAATTAAATTTTCTATTTTATATTTATAATTGGAAAATTATTGTTACACAGTAAAATATTTATAATTAATTGTAGATAATAAAAAAATAATTTTTTTTTTTTTTACTAATGCTTTTGTATTATTTAATTTATAAAATAGAATTTTTTCTTTTTAATACAATGTAGTATATTTACTGTATAGTAATATAAAATGAAATAAGTGATTTACAATTCATAAAAAAGCATTAAAACAAAGTAAAACTACTTATTATATATGTTAACAAGAATAATTTGTGATGTACAAAAGAAAAAAAAAAAAAAAAAGTTATGCGTCGATGATGAAACCTTTTAAAAAATTTCATTTTAATTAAATGGAGAATGAAAGAAAAATTCACAACGAATTCAACAGATTTTTATAGATCATAATGTATAGAGATTTTATTACATAGTGCAAATATTATATATATATATATCTCTATATTGTGTACTTTGTTAGAGATTTACGTTTCCATTAATAACGATGTAAAAAAAACGCTGTAAAGTATATAAAACCTTTATATCATAATATGCTTTTAAGTAAATTTGAATAGATGTGGATTTGATTAAAGATGATGAACTATTTAAACTAGTTATGTGTGTTGGTAATATTTCCATTATCCAGTATACGACCAATATTCAATTGTGATCAATCCATTTGTTGTGTTTACAAGAAAATTTTAGTGAATTTAATGTATTATTATTTTGTAGACGTATAAAGTATCCAATATTTTATTACACCTCTAAATAATTTAATAATGAATAAAATGTGCTAAAAATAAAACAGTTTAATAATTTTTTTTTTTTTTTAAAGGATATAAAAGGAGATAAAATAATTTTTTTTTTTGAGTATATATCGATTCCATGTGCATAATTGATTAGGATAAAATTACTTTTTTTTTTTTTAAATTACATTTTGTGTACCCAAAGTTGTGGAAATGTTTTAGCAGAACGAATCTTTCTCTTGAGTTGTATAATCAGGAAACTTGAATTACAATAGAACAACCTTGGAATATGTAAAATTTATATTTTTTTGCCTTCTTAATCCTTTTTTTTTTATTTCTACTCCAATCACATTTATTAAGATTACATAAAAAAAATTTTGTTTTTTTTCTTTTTTCGGTGCACGATTTATATTGTACGCTGTATCATATATGGATTATGCAATTTTATACATTATAAATATAAAAAAAAATGAGGATTTAATTCTAGATTACTCATGTAAAAATGATATTTTTCAATAATATAATGATTAGAAGTGAAATGTATTCTCATTTTACTGCATTTTCATGAACTTATTTATGAGATATTACGGCTTATTGTAAGCTATTGTTTCGGAAATTTCCATGGCATGGAATTTATAGTACAGTTTTTTTTGAGATGATCTTTAATATTCTGTTTTATTTTCCAATTATTCTTACAGTCGTTTTACGAATTTTTTTATTTTTTAATAGCAGCTAAAGCATATTTATAACTTTATTTGATGCATTCTAATGTGAACATCAACATATACGAAACGCAATCAAAAAAGCCAACGTTAATTTAACATCACAAGATACATTTATGTAATATATTCTTAAAATGTATATTCGATTTTAGAATTGGGTACACTAAGGGTTAAGGGTTAAGGGTTATTATTCGTTTATAACCAACATCTTAGTCCAATGCGTAATTTATATTATTCTCAACTCAATCATACGTAAAACTAGTATAAATAAATAAAAAAAAAATAGATAAAAGCAAGCAGTGTTCTAATGCAAATATATACATGAAATCCGTATAATTGTTAATAAATTATATTATATACTTGTATCATGTTTTAAGATTTGCCTGCACAAATACGTGTCGGTACGCAACAGAAAAAAAAAATCACATCACTATTTCCACTTTTTTATAACCAAAAAATCTGGAAAACACTTCATTTGTTGTTGAGTCACGTATTTCTGTTGAACGTCTTAAAAATAATTTAAATCAAGATATCTTATCTTTTATTCCTTACATATTCTCCATTCCTTAGTTTTCCTTAGATTTTAAACTTCACTTGTAATATTCTTGTTCAGTATAGTAAATAAATTAAAGCAAAAATATAAATATGTGTGAGAGTAATTGATACAAGTTAAGTTGTTACTAATGTTCATTATAAATATTGTGCATATCATCTTCTTCATTTTGTATCAATTTGCAGAACCTACACGTTATCCTTATTACACAATTTAACTAAGTAGCTAAAGGAAATCAAGTAAAAGTAAATAATGCTTCAGGATATGTTTATTTGCTTGAAAATATAAAATATACAACATTATTTCTGGTTTTTGCTTGTTTTTCTCTATACGTTTTATTCCAAAGAGATATACTTCATACATATGAAAACATATTAATTATATACGGACAAGTGAATATCCAATAGAAAGTTTATAAGGCTGCTTGAATAATATTTTTAAGTAAAAAGTTTTATATAAATCAATAAGCAGTTGGTTACCAACTCTAAAAAACCTTTTGCATCTGATAACCAAACCGAAAACCTTGACCCTATTTACCAATCTCACTAAACCTTCAGCCTGGTAACCATCGACAAATTAATCTCGTTTTATAAACGATTTTTTTTTACTTTTTCAATAATTATTATTCATTAACGATTGATAACTAAACAAACATTTAATTCGTTGAGTTAAAATAAAAAATGGGTTGAGGACTGTTTTTATTTTTTGTAAAAGGATTGCTGTAGATTGTGCAGCCTGAATATGTCAATAATTAGTTTTTTGTTCTTTAAATTTTTTGCTATTTGAAAATCTGTATGCTAATTTATGATCTGATAACTTTGAAAATCATAAATACATTACACTGCATATGCTCATTTTTCATAAATGATTTAATCGAAAAGGAATTTGATTGATTTATTTCGCGATTCCAATAATTAAAAAATTCAGATTTCCTCTAAATATTTGATAAAAATTTACACATTAGATACAAATGTATGAAATATTCCAAATATCTTGTTGTTCAGAAGCACAATTTACTGTTTATCGCAAGGGATAATAATCCAAATAATAAAAATGAAAGTAGCATATTTGAAATAACCAAGGCGCTTTGTTTCCCCATTCTCAATCATCAGAGTCAATCATAATCCTCGAGTTACTGATCAAATCCTTTTCTACATTATTCCAATAATAAATTTTGACAGAATTGAATTTCCCTAATTTGAATTTCTCTAATTTTGACAAAAACTATTTTATTATTCCAACATAAATAATTTAAATAAAGTTTAGCTAATGCTGCATTTGAAAGATTTACAATAAAAATTTCATATAATATAGGTTAATAATTAATTAATTCATGATTTATTAAACCTAATACAACGTATTAGGTAAATGTTTGTCTTCATTAAAATTTATTAATTAATTGATTTAAATTAATGATGCTTCACTACAAACTAGAAATAAGGTATAAATTATGCAATAATTGTATACAAATTAATTTTGTTAATCATTTTCCATATAACAACCAGTAGTTAATATATAGAAATTATGCGTTTTAAAACTATTAAATTTGATTAAAAATGAGTTTTTTTTTTTTATTTATTTATAAATTTTAGTGGATGAGTAATAATTTTAATTGATTATTAAAACTGGTATACGAAGGCAAGCTAATTGCATTAATATTATAATTAAAAAAAAAAAAAGATACAAATGAAAAAGATATATTATGGGAATATTGTATTTACATTATAAGTTGCGTGTATAACACCTAGTTATAATGCCATCCCCCTTTGTAAAAAAATATATCGATTTTTATATCAGATTTGTGAAATCACATATCTGATTCAATAATAATTTATCTATTTAAACGAACAAAATATTTATTACGTTAATTTTTAACGTAATAACACATTTGTAATTAATTTCTATTGTAATTTATTTTTTTTTTGGTATTAGGATTGATGTTATTTTAGTAGTAGATACTTTTATTTATAAAAATCATTGTTATCATTAATGATACGATAATATTCGTTATGTTAAAAGTATAAAGAACATGACAACCTATCGCCATATACTTTGTATATAAATTTTTATTATTTATATAGAGCAAATTGTTGATATAGAAATATGTTGCTAAATCAATTATTAATATTATTGGAATTTTTTATTATGTTTACACGTTAAAGACAAATATTTTATCAATGCAATAATCTACTATTCGCAGATATCCAAAATGAAATAATAAAATGTTTAATCAAAAGTTTAGCATTGACATGATTTTAGTTTTATTATTATTTTTCAACCTCGAACCTTGATAGTCTTTTCAAATACTTTTAGTCGTACTTTTATCGACTTTTTTTTTGTTTTTTTTCTGTATGTGTATGTGTGTCTGTGTGTGTGTGTGCTACCTATTTATTTTAGACATATAAAGAGATTTAGCCTAAATGGATTTTACAACATTAAGTAAAACACACAAAGATTTTAACCCATCTTTGTGTTACATATGTTTATTATCATGTTTTTTTTTCTCTGTATCATGACAAGAAATTTGTTGTTAACTAAGATTGATCTATTATTAGCTCAACCGAAAATGTATCAAAACATTTAATCTGTATAAAAAAAAAAAAATCTGCTTTATTTACAAACATTTAATGCTTTTTCTTCATTTTATTTATTTTTTTGTTTTTGTTTATAATTAAGCTTTTTATTTCTATTTGTAAATTTATTTGAATAGAATAATAGATTTTATAATAAATATGGTTTATGCTTTAAAGCTTACTGAAAATAAAAGGTTAAACATTAAATTCTCTAATAGATATTTAAACAATATATAAGGTATAACTTGAGCTTTTTTTGTTTTATGCTTAGTTTTGGTTATGAAGCTAATAATATTAAATGTAAAAGACATACACAGTTAGTGTAATATTTTATTGATGATAGAAGGGTATGCTGTTCATTTTGCTAATTTATAAATTTATTTCAATATGTAAATGTATGTAAGCCTAAAGCTAGATGAAAAACTGTTTTTTATTTTTTTTGATGATTATGCTAATTTAATTTTCTGGAAGTTTTTAGTTGGGTTAAATTTTTGGTTATCTATAAATAATTTACTTTTTATACTTGTATTGATAATTGTTGTATTCTGGATTTAATTTGCCCGTCTAACAAATAGCGTAATTATGCAACATTTTTTACATCGTTTTTCCCATTTTATAGGAGTTACACATTGTAAATGCCAGAGAATTATATATTCCAACAGAACATACAAAAATAAAAGAAAAAAAAAACGAAATTAAACCTGACATCTTAGAAATTCTACTTTATAATTTATTCTTATAAAAATAAAAAACTAAAAAATAAGATAGAGGAAATATAAAAATTTTTACATTTTTAGAAAAAGAGAGAGAATAAGAAAAATCATTAACTTATAATTTGTTAAATATTTATGAAATAAAAAAAAAATGAACAAAGTAATAAAATATTCAATAAGAAAATATAAAATAAATTTAAAACTTGCTTACTTATAAATATAAATATACTATAAACATAAAATTATCGCATAATTGATTTTTATGTAGAGATAATATTTTATAAAACAACTAGAAAGTAGTGGGTGGATCTGCTACTTCTGTCGTATGTTTAAAAATTTTAAGTGAATATAAAATGCTTTTAAATAACAACATAATATTAGGAGTAGAAGGTTTTCAACCCCAGTTATAAACAGAACAATGCAATTTCCTGACGGTTTTTTGATGTAACATTTTGCATAGCAATTATTATTTCATTGGAATTTTACTATTTCAATGATGATAATTTATAACATTTTAAAGTACTGTTGGTACATGATTTCTCAGAAATAAAAATTTATTATTATTATTATTATTGTAAATATCGATGAAAATTGATTATAGAACTGTGGTTGCTAATAAGTTATCAAGTGTTTTGTTCCCATCAAAATGTAAACAAACAATTAAATTCTTTATTTTTCTATATACCAATGATTATATTATGTGAATTGTAATATTAAACTATTGTTTTATTATTAGTAATAACAATATTATTTATTTTTTTTTTTTTTCAATAGATTAATACTGGTAATTTATGTTATATACAGAAAAAAATTATGTCGTTTAACTTGTTGAATACGAAAATAAATATTTCTTAATTTCTATCATTTTAACATAAATATTAATCTAATAATAAAAATAATATTGATGAAAAAGTCACGTATTTTCAGTTTCAGATAATATAGATAAGAAATAATCGCACAATTATATGTAAAGTATATGAGAAATCAATTTTATTTTTTTTTTTTTTGCTGTTTCATAATATTAATCTTTACATCTTTTTATATAAAGAAAGTTTTTACGAAGATGACTTAATTTTGGTTTGATATAACTTTATCATGGCTTGATTTGTTGACTGAATATTTCCTCTTGCATAAATCGTTTAGATGATTTCGATGATATGATGTAAATTTTTAAAAGAAAATATTTTAACAATAAATTGAATTAAATTCCAAAAAAAAAAAAAAAATAGATAAAGACTTTGTTGAATTTGTGTAATGTTTGATAATAAACTATCACGAAACTATCATGGTAATATGTACCAAAATTAAAAAGAAAAGTTAATAAATAAAACAAAAAACTTTTAAAAAATGACTTGCAAGTTAAATTTTAAATTTAAAATAAATAATTATATATAAAAAAAGAAAAATAAAGTAAATAAAACTTCTGTCCAGAGTGTGTTTTACTATTAAAAATTTAAACAAAATTTTATAATGTTGTATATAGACAGACATATATATAAAAACAATCATCGTAAAACTAAAGTTAAATTAATAATAAAAGGATCCGAAAGAATTTGTTAATTTAAAGTTTATCAATTATGCAATATTTTGTAAATAAAATTTAAGTTGTTCAGTTAGTTTTTTTTTTTTTGTATTCACAATTGTTGATGGGAAAAAGAAAAAAAAAAATTAATTTCATATAATATAATGGAGGAAAACACAAAATACTTTAAAATAAATAAGTAAAATTTTTATCTTCAAATATAATATGCGAATATAAATTTAATTAAAATGTTTAAAGTATAAAAAGTAAAAATTTAAGCAAAATCATTATTTATCAGTATAATATAGCTCAATCTGTAAGATGTCTTGGGTAATTAAAAAGGACATTTTGGACATACATATATTACATGAATTTTTTAAAATATTTTTTTTATCTGTACAAAGTATATAGCTTAGGGCACTGTTTAAAGGAGGTTACGGAAATTATTCCGTCTCGCTTAAAACGGCTCAGCGTTACAACTACTGGAACGGTCAAAATAGATAAAGTACGCTCCGCAATCGATCGTTTTCCCTTATAAATTTAATATCCAATCCTTTAAAACCAACGGCCACAAATCCAATTCTTTTAATTGGCATAGTAGCTTAAGTTTATTCATAGAAATTCTTTAAGTAATAAAGCCTAAACCAGCATTTGACTGTTCTAATACTCTTCATAAATCATATTCAATTATAGTATAAAATTATTTTGATTAATTTAAATTTAATTTATGTAAAAGATTTTTTTCTTACTAAGAAGTAATTTAATCATATCACTTGTAAATATAATAAATACGGAAAAGGTCACTGCTTAAAATAATATTTTACTTTAAAATTAATTTTGAGTGAACTTTGGCTTTTATTTGTGATTTATGAAATTTTCAACTTGCGGATAATTTACAACTGGTATTTATTTTTATTTTTTCTGTTACATTTTTTTTTTTTTATTTATTTATATTATTGTTTAATGCATTTTGACATATATGACTATTATAACGTTATTACGCTAGATTACGCCATAGAATAAATACGTTTGTCTCATCCGGTAACTAAATTAAGCCAACCATTTTAAATAAACAAAACTGATAATGTCACGTAAATAATATTTTAATTTTTATTTTCTAAAGTTATACTACCAGCATCATCCAAAATAAATAGAAAAACTTTCATAACAAATTCAAAAATTATACAGACACTTTATTTGTAGTTATATATTTTAAAAATATTCAATTAAATATTATTCTGGGTTGGCTATTTTTGAAGCTTTTATAATTTTTTTTAAATAAAAAATTCTTTTAACGTATGCATTAATCTTGAAACGTTGCATTTCAACTGGCTAAACTATAAAAAGATCTGGGAATGTTTTGAACAGAGAGAAAGCGTATTCGTATTCTCTTTTCGTTAAAGTTTATTCAGGTTCCCGATCAATTTCCAAACCAGTTACGAATAATTATAATAAAACAATATTAAGTCAATATTAAAGGACATTTAACTCAAAGTTTTTACACAATTTTACCTAATAAACAAAAAAAAAAAAAAATAATTTGCATATGAAAATATTTACTCGGATAATTTTTTCCCAAATTGGTTCATCTTTTTAAATAAAATATGTTTTAAACCTAAAAACTATCGAATTTCCGAGTTTATCCGAGACATTTTTACGAAAAAGAATAAAATTAACCAAAATAAAATATTACTGCTGGTTCGGATTACGGTTTATTAAGTTAATTATAATTAATTATTATTAATTATTATTAATTTAAACACAAATTGTGTACATGGCCACTTATTCTGATATATGTAATGGATGCGTTAGACAATTTTGTTTATTATGACAAGAATTTTAATGATCATATTTGGAAAACACAATAATACTGAAAAGATCTTGAATTATAAGAAACGTACACTCAAATATGTTATGTAATTACAATTAAAGATTGAATTTTAATGACTTTCTTAGATAATAATACATTTCTAATAAATAAAGATTCGAAAAAATGTAATATTATTTAACTTATTGGGTGGTGATGTTTGTTCTACAGAATCTAGTAGTAATAACTTGGTGTATTTAACGTATAATTTAATTATGTATTTCTATAATAAATCATACAAATGACTATTAAATATCATTTAAATCAATAATTACGAAAACATTTTATAGATTTCTAAATAAATATGCTTTTGACAACCAGTACATATACAAATCATCTAAATTATACAATATTTTATTTAATCCAAACTCAATAATTAATAATCAACTAAATGCCACAATAATAATTTTATTATCTTTAAAAATTATTTATCTTTCATAAGAGTTCAATTAGAAAATTCTGGGAAAAAGAAATGCACTCTTCATGAAAGTTTTTATTACACAAAACAATGGAAAAAAAAAAAAATGAAATTTTTAATTATTTATTATAAAAATATATTTAACATAAAAATTAATAAAATAAATATTGAAAACATACTTTTCGCCTTCTTTATATATTTTTATAACTCAATTAATTTTTATATGTTATTTTTTTTTTATTTTTGTATTTTTATTGCTGGATTATATGGTATAAATACTGCCTTTAGTTAAATTCGTATATAAATTTTCAACAATGATTTCACCAAACAGTACTTATGAATGTGGGTGACTTAAGAAGACATATTTGCCCTATGTGGTTTTATGGATTTTATTATTTATAATAACAAAAAATTATTATTTATTTTCAAAAAAATAAAATAAATCACATTTTAATATAGGTATATTGTTTATTAACTTTGAAATGATATTATTGCTTATAATGCTCTTTTAATTACTTATTAATATGTTATCGTTCGAATGAAATTATTTTCATAGCTGTATACAAATGCAAGATAAAATTTTATTATCTTTAAATATAGACACAGAACAAACAGTGAAAAATAAATATAATAATAAAAAATGATAATAAATTTTATTATTTGATATTGTATGATAAATTATGGTGCTTCTATTATATTTGCTAATTATATTGAACGGCTGAATTGAAATGGTTTTAATGTGTCAGTGAATATAGTTTTATTGTAACAAATTGGTTTAAAAAATTACCAGTTAGCACCTAGTAACTCTTTATAGTGAAAAATTATTTTATGTTTTATGATTGAGAATTAAAGTATTCGGCTTATTATACGCTTATATTTCAAACTTATAACTAGTTAAGGATTGAATTTTATGAATACACCGATTTACAGAAATGGCGATGCTAGAGTTGGTGTCTTCTGGTACGATGAATTAATGTTTACTTATCACTGATAGTCTGTTTTATTTATTACGATTATAGGAAACGTATCCCTTTTATGATCAAATAAACAAAAATATCTAATAAAAGTTCTAGATTTAAAGAGCTTAACACCATAACTTTGTATCAATAAACGCTAATTTTTTATTGAATATATGAATAACCTACGAGAATTGCTTTTATCGATTATAATTGAAAATCGATTTATTTATCGAGTTAGAAAATATTTTCAATCAAAGCAAATATTCAATACAAATTTTTAAAAAGCTCAACTTTCAGACGGTTAGAACTTGTTTCTAGTATTTTACAATCGAATCCTGTGAGATCTGTGTGCTCTGCTTGTTTTTTTATTCTCTAACATGGTGCCACCCAGTGCGGCCCGCACTTTTACATTCTTCTTTTACAAAAAACAATTAAAGAACTTTTTTATGTACATTACGGACAATTGTTTTTATATTCGATGTACTACTTCTGTACAAGATATGAGAAAATCTAGAAAATTAGTTTTTTTTTTACTTAAGATCTAGAAGTTGTAATTAAAAACTTTTGTTTCTCATGTGTAAACAAATATTATTTTTATAATTGTCATACAGTTACGTCTAACTATTATGTTATTATAGAAAGTTTCCACAGGACTCCCCAACACTTGTTTATATATAATTTTTTTAAAGTCTCAATTAGATCTTTGTAACGTTTATTGATAAAACATATTTATGATACTAGAGAGACTAGCTAAAAAAATAAATTGTTTCTAATAATATGTTTTGTAATTTTGTCTAATTGCGTGTGTTTTTGCTTCTATACAATTTTTTTTCTCCATATAATACATACGATTTTTATTAAAATATAACTTTTTCAAACAAAATAAATATAATAAAACAACTGTTTAAGACATCTGCTTTATAATTGGATTTCTGAACATAATTGTAAACAAAAGCTTTCTTTTTTTAATATCATTTCAATTAATGTTAGTTTTGAAAAGTAAAATAGATTAGTTTTTTTTTTTAATGTCTAAAATTATTCTTTTAATAATAATTTGTTCAATTTATTTTAATTAATTATATATATTTTCCAATAGAAATACACTGTTCGATGTATGTTTATTAAATGCTTAATGCTACTTTAGTAACTATTTAGTGCTATTTAAATGAATTAAATTCAAATATGACGATAATGGATTGAAACTGGTAAAAAGTACATAAATGGATTTGTGGAATATTATGTAGAATGGTTTATTATTACCACAGTGTAAACGTAAAGGTTTTAGTTGACTTTTTATATTAAGTTTCATAGGTTAATACCATACAAATTATGAATGATAATCTGATACAGAAATAAAAATTGTTTTTTTGGAAAGATACCAAATTCTACCCCACACTGCCATAGAATATAAGATAGGAACACAAAAAATGAAAATTAATTATTTACATAATAAACTAATAAATAAAAATTTTTTTTTTTTTTTGGCACAACTTTTAACAAATTTATTTTTTTTTTTTTTCATTTTTATTTGCATCTAATTTTATATAACATATATTTTATGATATCATAATTTTGCAACATATTATATTTTAAATAATAAAAGATGCGCATAAAATTTACTACGAATTTACACTAAAGTAATGGAAAAAAAAAAAAAAACAAACTAAAGGGAGAGAAAGGAAAAAAAACTAAATTTTGCATTTTTCTATTTTTTTTTGTATAAATAATAAATGTGTTTTTACAAAAACTTTAGAAAATATGTAGAAAATACTGGGAAAAAAAAAAAACATTTTACTTCATTTTATTTTTATTCTAGGAATATTAATTTTTGAATTATTTTCTTTCGACAAAACGTACGGGTGGGTACATATTTTATTTTATTTTATTTTATTTCTTTCTTTCTTTTTTTTTTTTGTAGAATATTTTAATTTATAATTATAACTAGACAGCTTAATCTAAACTGAAATAACATAGAAAATTTTTGTTAAAAACAATTAAATTTTTGATATATAAGTGAGTTAGTTGTTGATGATATTAAATGTATGAATATTGTGTAAGGCCGACTTTCTTTATTTAACGCTTATGTTGATGTACAAAACTTAATACCTTTTGGGTCGTCAAGTTTAAAAAGTTCAACTTTAGGTTCATGCTTATGCTTGAGCACAAATTTATAACACATTAAGGTGTTAAAGTGAATCATTAACTCATATAATTTTTTACTAGAAAATTTATCTACTACTCTCGGTATAAATAAATAATAAAAATCTTCTTTAATGTGTTTATTCTATTATTAATGTTGTTTCATTTAATTATAGAAAATTGCACGTATAATGTGAGTACTTAGAAGTGAATTAATTTATTAAATAAAGGCTAACGTAGCTTAGAAAAACTTTGAGAAGTTTAAAATAGCCACCGTTTACATTAATTCACAGAGATTTTTAAAAATAAAATTATTTATCACTAATTGAAAAAACACAAATTTAATTCATTATCTCATTTTTGATTTTTTTATTGATAAATGTTAATAAATCTTAGAATAGTACTTTCCATTATCGTTTCTTAAACATAACTAAAATTTCTTAAAATTTCACCTATATTTTATGATTACTGGAAAATTGCGCATGAGTAACACATAAAATATGGTCACACCCTATTCAAATATTTAAGCAAAATTATAAAATCCATAGTAATCGTTATATATATATATATAAATATATTTGCATTAGATTATTATAACAGACCAACAAAAAAAAAGAAAAATATAAAATAAAAATCAATAAAAAAAAATTAAAGAAATAAGAGAAAATAAATCATTTGGCAGCTGGCGATGTTCCAGACTGGTCAAAAGAAAATATTTTGTTTGAAAATAAAATTAATTTTTTTTTTTGTTATATAAATAAAGGATTCACCGGTCGAAATGTTGACAAAGGAGTGTTGACATTGCTGCAAAAATTGTATTTATTTTTTTGTAGATCTGTTACAGAGTAAGAGAAAATTTATAGAGAGTATTGGTCCTATATTTAGATAAACTATTAATAAATTATTATTTTTTGAATTTGTATCTATTAACGTTATAAACTGATAAAGATAAATCAATCATTAAAATGTATGCTGGTGAATTAAGTATAAAAGGGATATTGTATACAATATAAACACGTAAGTTTATCCCTGTACATATCCTTATTTATCCTTAAAAAAAACGAAGACGTTGCAATTAATGAATATTTTTTGTTGAAAGGTTTATTTACTGTTTAACTTTCATCAGATAAGAAAAGAAAAGAAAAGAAAAAAAAATATAATAATCAATTCATTATGAAGTATATTATTTGATCATAAATAATAATCGTGAATATGATTAATGATTAATAATAAAGAAAATAATAAATATCGATAATAATTGATTTTTCATTCATTTTCATTCATTCGCTATTAAACGACAGAAGAATATATTTCTTATAAGAAGATTATCGTATTGTTTCTCTATAAAATAAACTAAATCTATTAATTTTAAAATAGAAATGATTATTTATAAAGAATAAAAAAAACATTTTGCGTTACCAAAATGTCATAAATTAAAATAAAAAGTGTTAAAATCATCTTAAATCATTAACAACAGAAATACATCCCTTTGAAGTATTATAATAAAAGACATTTAATGCATAATAAAAACCGATAACAAAATAAAAAAAAAATTTCTTTTTAAAGGATAAGGACAAATGTCAAGGATTTTAAACAAAAATCTACAGAGAATAACAGTTGCTTATATTAAAGGGTATATAAATATATTTATCTCATATACTGATACCTGGTAAAATAAAAACGGGGTGAATTTCTCTTTAAGAATTTCTGTTTTTTTTTTTTCTATTTTGTTTCCATTTATTGTGTTTCGAATGGATTTTTCTAACTATTTATAATTGGTAGTAAAATGTATTTAAAATTAATAAATCCATTCAAAAGAACTCCCTTAATTATACAAAAAAAAAAAAAACAATAATAATATGCAATTGTAACAATAAAAGCTTTATGTAACGAATACTGAAATAAAACGTTGACAAATATGATGCACAGTTAAATAACATTAGTGATGAAAATATATAATTTTGTTTTCTTTTTAGAAAAAGCACTTTCCTATAAATAGAAAATACAACATTTTTTTTTATTTTTTTTAAGAAATACTTTTTCGCTAAGAATAAATAGAAAATAAAACTCTTTTCAACGAAAATAGATATTTTGTCATTGAATTTCTGGGAGAATGTTTTTTATTTATTATTTTTTTCTTTTTTCCTATTTTCCTTGCTATATCCCAATATTTATATGGATCGATAATATTTTAAAAGATTTCCATGAATTTATTATAACCACATCATAAAGTTACATTTTGTGCTTTTAAACATGTATTGATTTTGTTATAAATATATTTTTTTCTTTTCTCATTATCGTATAAAACTTTAAATAATTTTGAACAGGAAACTATTTATTAATGGAAAATACGTTGTTATAATTTTGTTCAGTTTTCTTTTTTCCTTTCAATAATCTCAATTAACAATTCGGAATTGGCATATCAGCATTTTTAAAAGTGAACATTGAACTGATTTCTTCCAATTACTTAAATTTTTTTGATATTTATTGTGTAATAACGTTAAATTTATTAGGAACACTTTTAATGGATTTGGATTTATTTTTTTTTTTTTTATAAATTATTGAAATACACTAAGCTTTGGTTACTTAACAAAGGAAAACACGCATATAACGTTATTATTTTTTATGGTATTATCACAGTGGAAATAGTGGAAATCGTACAATTATTCGGATGTGCAGCATAATAAAGTATAACCAATGCCGATTTATTTATACTTATTGTATTCATTATTCTGAAAATATTTACTTTACTATGTTTAATGTATAAAAAGCACGAAATTTTCTTTTACCACAAATTTGATAATTGGATAAACGATTAAAAAAAATTATTAAAATTAGTGGAATATTGTCATAAGTCTATAGAAACGTCTAAAGTTTTTTTTTTTTTATAGAACTTCTATATTCGTTTATGTTAATCACTTATATTATTATTGTATAAACAAATAAATTTATTTGTTTTTTATTTATTTTATAGCATGCAAAACATAAATTGTAAATGCTTTAAAAATAAAAACAATCTAACACTTTATTTAATAGAATTAAACTTGGTTGGTGTATAGTTATTGTGAATGCAATTGAATAAATAAATAAATATAATTATCATAACTTTTTTTATTTTTTAATTTTTTTGTTGTGTTTTCTATAATTATACTATTTATTTAAATTTTTTGAGAAACTTGTTAAAAATAATTATATTTTTAATTTATAAAACACTTTTAATAATTTTTTTTTATTTGATTATCTCTATACAAAACTTTTTTACATTTTTTTTTTTTGTCGTTTTTATTTTGCTGTTTTTTCATTTATAACAAATTTTATTTTTATTTCACATTTTATACAAATATTGAATTAAAAATAATCACACACAAATATAAAGTTGATATTAGTTATTTTATTATTTTTGATAAATTCATTTAACATTTATTTTTAGATGAAAAAAGAAAAAATGAAAAAAAAAAATGAAAGCTTTTACATTTAATTGTATACATGTAGCATCTGTTGTAGAGTTTTAATAATAAATTGTAAATATTTATAACAAATTTAATTAATTAAATTAAATTTTTTTTTTTTTTTTTTAATTCGGTTGAAAGTAAAACAAAATACGCATATTAGAAAGATTTTTGTGATTGTGTTGGTTTTTATATCGCATGAAAAATGTAAATTTTCGTGTCTATTATACGTTTGTGAGTATGAATAAGCATTTTTGTATAGGACATAGCCAAGAGCTTTTATTAAATTTTTACTTTTAATACAAATTTAAAAATATAAAAATTTGCAATTTAAAGAATATAAGTTAATATGATTAAAGCTGAATTTTGATTGAGTAAATTCAATTTTTATTATTTTTATAGATAACAGAATTGTGCTTTTCAAAAATGGTATTTTTCTGTTTGTAGTAAAAGAAGTTAAAAGTTCAAACATGGAATACAACTAGTATTCAGAACAATATGTTTATCAGTTAAATACCTTGTAATGTAATATTGGCATGATGTAAAATACTTATCTTCGTAACCGAATGAAACATTGGTTTGCATGTGTATATAAAATTGCTGTCTAAAAAATAATTGATATCCGTTTGTACATGTGATGCTTTGGAAAAAAATAAAAGGAGAATTGAAAAGAAATTCTGCAAACAAAATAGAAAAAAAATTAAAGACATTTACTATCCCTTTAACAGTTTGATATATTTACAATAGAAATTGAACAATTGACAAATAGATACATTTTTAATATATTCTTTTTTAAAATAATGTTTATCGTTAGAATAGAAAGTTTTTTTTTTTTCATTTTTGGTTGTAAATTATATTTTAAACAACACGTAAACACGTCTCGTTAAACATTTATCTTTTCCATTGATTGTAATCAATTATTGGTGCCAAATTAAAATTTTTACTTTTTTTTCTTTATTACTATAATAGTTGAAACATGAAATATAAATTGAGATACAGTGGATCTAATGTAATTCAGGTTTTTGATAAATGATGAAATTGTTGCGGGTGGAAAATAATCAAATAAACTTTTTGATTAGTGTTTAGTTTTTTGTTGAAACTATGGTAAAATTATTCAAGATATTAATCTAATCTAATTAATAATTCTTAGATTTTATAATCTTCTACAAATAATCTCCATTATGTATGCTGGTGTTATGATATATATCATCAAGCTTTTTACCTATTGATCGTCTTCAGATAGTCCTTGAACGTCCGCCTTGCAATTTATATTATAATAAAAATTTTAGGGATTTTCCGGATGTTATCTAACATTATGTGCAATCCGTGTTCAATATAAATTATGAACACATTTTTAAATTTTATTTAAAAAAAAAAATAGCAAAGGTTTTTAAATTTGCTCCAAGATATATGCTTTTAAACAAAGTGTATAGTTGGATAACGATAAACATTAGAAATGAGACTATGATATAAACAAACTGTTGGTGTTGAATAATGTTGAAGAACTTTTGCATAATTTCATCAATTATCTTTGTATACCTGAGTGAATAAGCATATATACCATACATGGTTATACATTTTAAAATTATATAATTTTCTAAAATTATTCAAATTAAAGAATGTTATGTTAATGCTAATGCTATTAAGAAAATTTCCATGGATTAATAAATGTAGCATATGGTGTCATAACATAAGAATTAAAATTATTTTCTTTTTTTTTTTTTTTAATTTTTTATAAAATCTGTTGACGAATGATTACTGCATTTTTGCATTAAATAATTAGTAAATGTTTAATTTATATATGTTATTCACATACAGAATTATTGTGGTAAGAATAATTTAATAATTATCATTAATCATATGTGAAATCTTAAAATTTATGCTGTAGTAAAATTACGTGCAAATGTTGAAATATGAAATAAGAACTTGTTAACTTTTCAATGCATTTGTAGGAGTATAAGTATTAGTGAATGTGTGCCATAATTTTTTTTAATTAAATTAGAAACACCCTTAGTAACAAGTATATGAGTGAATATGAGTTTTGAATAGCAAATAGAAGAATCGCAAATAGGACACAGAGATGCGTAAGTAGCAAGTACATTTTGAGGAGTGCAGGACTCACAGGTACTAAGCTGTCCAGCGTTATGAGTATAATGAATTAATAAATTATTCTTTGGGAGTCACCGAGCACTTATATTACTTTAAGATAATAAAACTGTAAGGAATTTGTCTAAATAAACTAAGTCGTCAAATTTTGGCATCAAATGATGCTAGCACAGTAATAATACAGCTTTGGACTAAATGTGCCATCAATTTCCTAGATTGATGCATAACCGAGATGCAGTCTATCAAAATTTTCTACATATTTATATCATTCAAAATATCATAGACAGTTTAATTGCATTTATTAGAATTCCCAAATATATTGTTTACTCCTTAGTATATATAGTTCTCACCTCATATTACTGATTCATAAACATTTTTATTATATAATAAATGTTATACAATTGCAGTTTTATTAATATCAATATTTTGATAGATACATGCTCTGTTTGATTTGAATTTGTTATCGACAAAAATAGTAACGATCTCTCCCGAAACAATTCCCTTCATGAATTTAATAATAGATAGATTTTTTTTTTATAAAACAATATTAAATATGAATCCCTATTAATTATTAAAATATAATTGAAAAACGATACATTTTATTTAATTAAAATTACAACAAAACGAAGAAGTAAAAAGTAAGGAAAATTTTTAATCAAATAATGTTAATCAAATACAAAATTTAATTTAATAAAAGTATATATAAATCATTTTTTTTTTTTTTTCATAAATATTCGTTTAATTAAAATTTATGGTTGTTTATGTTGAGACGATTATAATTATAATTTAACATTTTAATAAAACTTTGAAAAGTTTAGTAACATTTGACCATGAAAAAGTTTACTGTAAGATGATTTAAGCTTAAATATTTTAATTTTTTTCCTTAATAAAATATTTTATCCGTGTGTATTTATTATAAATCCGTAATTTTCTTCTTTTTTTTTATGGAATAGAAAATTCAGCCTGTTGTTGCTGGTATTGTGTGGTTAAAAATATAAATAACTTAATCCATTTGTAAGTTGTTATTAATATCTAATAAGAGATAAATCGCTTTATTTTAATTAGTTTTTATTTATATTGTTCGTTATTGATGATTAGGTATCAGTGTCTTGAACTTATATGTTACGGTCAAGACAATGGAAATCTTTAAATTAACATTTATAATCAACAGGAAATTTATTATAGAAACTAATCAATTATATTATTAGAATAATTAGAACAGGAGATTTCCTTTTCTTTTAAAACAAACTTGAATTGATTTATTATCCTCTTGTTCTGCTATAACTAAACAAAGATATATTATTGATACGTTTATATATATTTTAATATCTAAATTAAGTCAATATGAATAAATATCAGAAAATTGTCAACATTTTAATAAAAGTACAAAAAAAAAAAAAAAAACAAAGTGTTATAAAAAAAAAAGTTATAAATTATTTACAGAAGTTTAAAAGCACTCACATCTCTTGGGATAATGTTCGACTTAATTTTACCTCCTTCTAGTATTTTTGTATATAAAATTTATGGATTTTTTACAGTGATAGTATGCTGTTAAAATATGTATTTTTAATTTTTAATATTTTTTCTTTTTTTTTTGTGTTGCCAGTTCAATGGTTCGAACAGTAGCAAAAAAAAAAAAACCAAAATGGTGTAGCTAAAGTTGCGACAAATAAACTTCCTTGAAATGTTAAATCTGTTACGGTACCAAGTAGAGTTAATTGTTTAATACTTAATAATTTTTCTATACTGTTGTTAAACACGCAAGTTTATATATACATGAATCCATTACAATATAGGCGTCTTAATAAAAGTGAATTAAATTTTGTAAATAAGTCGTACTTATAACCCTTTGCTATCCGATTAAATTATTATTTTTTTAATTTTTTTTTTTATATCCTTTTAAATGAGAATATAGATTAATTATTTTTATTTAGATATACATATTTAAAATATTATAGCACCGAAAATAAAGATGCTTTCAGGACGTAATTTATTTTGTAATATTTTTTGTGAAAATTTCACTAGGAAGCGATTTCCATTACTTACAAATTTATTTCAATAAATTAATTTCTACAACAATTTGCCACAACATTCAGCTCAATTTGTTTATCTTTAAACTTGAAAAATGAAAATTTCTCTGATAACGATAATTTACTTTAAATATTATGCAAATAAGAATGGGGATTAAAATTATAGGATAAAAAGTAGGACGTTGTCGAAAGTTTCGTACAAACTTTTTGTAATTTTTTTTTTTTTTTAATTATCATATAAATTAATAAATAAATGTCTCGCAAAACTTTTTGACATTGAAAGATTTTTTGTTTTATCGTAATTATACACAATTTAACAGTAAATATTGATCACTTAAGTATTATAATTATGAATTAAGATTTCCCGAAGTTATTCCCAGTGTTATTAAATCTTAATTGAAATGACATTTTTGTAAAATTTTCATTAGATTACTAAAATGGTTTATGAATATTTTCCATTTCAGCAATTTTTTATATAAATGATTAAAGATTTGCTTTTTATAAAAAAGTTAAAAATCAGGATATATACGAGAGAGTATCCTTTATTTCTGTATACTATTTATGTCATTTTAAAAGCGTCTGCACATAATTTATGCATTTAAAAAGAGTTAAAAATTGATAGAAGCAATTTATATTTAATTTTTTTTCCTTTCTTTCTTTCTTTCTTTCTCTATACAAATGTACACCATTGACTTACATATTTACATATAGGATTAATAATATTACATTCATTTATATACATTATTATAAAAGTAAAATCTATAAAAATAAAAAAAAAAATGGAAACTTTATTTTTAATTATCATTTGCATCATTTGCAAAAAAGAAAAAATGCATGATAAGGAAACTGAATATAAAATTATAATATGAGAACGTTAATTGCTTTTTTTTTTTTTTTTTAATTCCAACCCTTCTTTCTGTTTTTCAAGTTTTATTATCTTTAATTCTTCGTGAATTGGTTGTTAGCTTTAGCTTTAGCTTTTTTTTTTTTTTTAATTAAAACTAAAGTTTTTATTTACTTTTTATATAATTTTCACTATAATGTACGCTGTAGTTTTGTTTGTTATAAATAAATAAATAAATAATTTTTTTTTTAAATTACTTTTTGTTAATAGAGTGTTAATAACAATTTTATAATTTTTATTATTATTTAAACTTTAAACTGCTACTGTGTAATATTAAAGCAATATAAAATGATTATATTTCACTTATAAAGTGTGGGAAAACAATATATACTTAAAAAATATAAAATAACTATGTTTCAACCTACACAACACCTCCTTAACAAAAATTTTAACTCGGTAGAAAGAAAATTCTATGTTATTGCATTTGAAATATAAAATTACCTACAACGAAATATATTTTATAATGAGAAATTATTTGACACAAAAGCACAGTTTCATAATAAATGTTTCAAATGTATTTAATAAATAATACCACGGAAAATAATAGAAAATTACTAATCGTTAATTAAAACTTTTGTTTCCGTTTAATTATATGAAATTTTAAATAAAAAAAAAAAAATTAAAAACAATAAAAATTGATTGAAAAATAAAAGGAAAGATGGAGAATTTCTTACATTTTATTAGGGTTTAAATCAAATTTAACTTTTGGACCTTATTTACAGTCAAAGTTTTTATTGGTACTCAGTTTTATCTAGAATATGCAATTTTTTAATCATAATAAAAATAAGTTCATAACATTTAATATGTAGTTTTATGCATGATGAATTTTTATACCATGGTACATTTATGAAATGTATTTTAGTTAAGTATATAAAAGTATAAATATATAGGAGTTTTCGCTCCATTTATTCGATGTCGTTGATTTGTATCACTTTATATTTTTTAATTTTATGCTTCTTTTTTTTTCTTAATTTTCTAGAACCTGTATGGTTGGAGATAGAATTTTTTTTTTTTGGTTAATTATTTTTATTAATTCAATTTATTTAAACTAATTTATAAAAAATGGTTTAATTGGGGGGTGGAAAGTACTAAATGGCAGACTGAACGTATTATTAACAAATTTTTCAGTCATATCTGGAAGATATGAAAACTCTCGAAATATCGATTCATTAGCTTCAGAAGTACTTCCTAGCTTTTTGTCTTCAATTCTATAGAAACTAACAAATTAAAATACGTGATAGGACTAATCAGGGTGTTTACCAAGTATTTAATTATCCGCAAACAAAACTTGTTCACTATTACCGAGTATTCCTATCTCTTAGTGTTTTTCTTAAATTTATTGCCAATAAGTTTCCTTCTTTAAAACTGTTTTGTGATTGAAATTATTACTAGAAGCCAATCGTAACCATTATGAAGTATCCCTGTAAAAAATAATGGACAAACTCCGATTAACTAGTTACGATATTATAAATTAAAATTTTTATTCACTTTCTGATGTCCACACATTTTATAATCTATTTTAATTACAACAAGAAATTGTTAAAATTAAAACTAAAAAAAAAAAACAATAATTATTTTTAAGTTATATAAAGTTAATTAATTAATTAATATATATTTTGTCTGGTATTAGTTTAACAGCTTTTGTACTGGCGATAAACATCGCAATGTATCAATGACAATAAAAGATCCACTTAATACTTACATATATATATATTTGTATACACATTTTTTTGTATGTTTTATCTATCTAATTTATAAACAAATTATATAACATTTATATACAATTATAGCTACTACTACTACTACTGTAATACTACTTGCACAGTACATAATTAGTAACACACATTTTATTTAAAAAAAAAAAGAACTATTTCACCTATTATTTTTAGGGGTGTATATTATATTATATCTTTAGTCTCAGTAATTACATATGCCTTGCTATAAGTATATCATATGTGAATGAACATTTTTTATTTTACCTTTATATATGTGTCTGTGTATATACTACGTGTATATTTTTATCAGTAAAATAAATCATCGTCATGCTTTTGCTACAAATATTTTTATATATTAAAAAAAAATAATAATAATTAATTATTTTACGAGTATTTTCTAAGTGAAATAGTATTTACTTCAAAATAACATTTTCATTGATTATTACAGGGATACTTGTAAATTTAAGTAACTCTAGGTACATTGAGTTTATTTTTGACATGTAAGGTTTTTTTGTAATTGCAAAATATGCTTAAAAGTTGATTTTGGAAAGAAAGAACAATTTTTTTGTTTTTTTGTTATCTTATAATCAAAATTTTTATTGTGATTCGTTCTTATAGCTCATGTAAAAAAAAAAATGTATAATATGTACAAAAACACATAAAATAATGTAAATGTTCAATTTGGTTAAAAGACATAAAAATGTCTACTGGTTCAAAGAACATGACATAATTTCGCAGCACAGTGTTTGAAAAAAGAAAGAAGAAAATAAACAACAAAAAAAAAAAAAGAAAAAAGAAAAGAGTTTAATATGGTGAATTTTGGAATCTTACTAGAATTTCATATGAAATGTATGAGATAGAAAACAGAATCTTTGTGCTTCTTGTTCATTTTCTGCTGCTTCTTGTTTTTTTTTTTTATATTATAAAAATGACATAAAAACAATACCGCAATAAAATCTAGAAAGTAATGGTTCCAAAATAACGCTTTAACGTAAAGGTTTGGGGATGAAATATATGTTTGAAAAGTAAAAACTCTACGAAAAAAGATTTGCACTGAGGTTTTCCTTGGTTTCGTATTATTATTAGTTTTTCGTTTTTTAAACGGCGGTGGTGATGAGATTTTGTAAATGGAATTTCTTTTGGAACCGTTATCATTTATTAGGAGTAACACAAGTAGATAACAGGGTGTCAATTATAGTACTTTATAATATGGATGTTAGTTTTTAAATATAGTTTTCATAAGAAACAATTTGACATAGTTTATAACAAATAATAAAACAAAAAAAAAAAAACAACTATTAAACTAATTAATTCCATTTTTATTGATTTGCTTAGAATAGAAAATTACGAATGAAACATATAATGGTAATGGTGATATATTTAAATTATTTACGAGTGAGATTATTCACAGCACAATAAGGGTCTTGCTGATAATTCTTGAACAAGACCCATACAAAAACATTTAATAATAAATGCAGAACATAACGTAATACATTTTCTTCTATTTCTATTAATTTATTTATGCATTTTTATGCTTTTTTTTTTTTTTTTGTTGTAAACAGTTCTGAAAATCTATTGCATTTTCAAATAATGCATGAATAATAAAATAAAATGAAAAATATATGTTATTTCATAAATCTTTCTTTATCGTATTGTTTTAATGAATGTTGAATAGAAAATAACTGATTGTGTCACGATAGTAATTTATAATTAAAGATTGGACTATTGGATTTTCAGGTGTTTTTTTTTTAATTTTTTAGTGTTAAAAAGCAATAAACACACTTGTTGATTATTTATATTTAATTAAAACCGTAAAACCTTTTATTATTTATTCTTTGTTAATTATTATTTTAGATGAATTAATTTGTTTTATTTCAATAAATCCATCATTGAAATCTTAGAAATAATTTAGTAAAACGGTTGAATAATATTAATTTTTTTATGATTCCATGTACAGTTTTGTATTTTATCATAATTTTGGCAGGCAATGTACTTCTATATTTTCCATAATTATATTAACACGATATTTATTAAAAACAAATGTCATAATTAAAGATAATTCTATTATAATTTAATAATTTTATTTCTAACACAAAGCATATGCACAGCAATGTTAGGGGATAATTAAAATTTTTGATTTTATATAACAGGTAAATGAATTTACATATAAATGTGTCTCACTGATTCATGAATTTTATTGCTGTATAATTATAAATTGAAAAGTTCTTGATACTTTCACATAAAATCTTTAGTAAAACTGTCATCGTTGCCACGCACCGTGTTTAGTGCATTTAATCTGCAGGCGGAAAACGTTTATTATTTTTTTTTTTTTGTATTTGACATTTCTATTTTGCTTTATCAGGTGCTTGTAGACAGTAATTGTTGTTAAAATTTTACCAAAGATTTTTATCTTATTTAATTTTGCTTTTTACATAATTTACATTGGCATTTTTATGTATTTTTTGTCACAGTTTATGACATAATTTTATTCCATATTTTGGACGATTTAAAGTCTAACACGACAATAAAGATTTACTTTGATTTTTATTTAAAACTTCGTGAATGATACCAATACTCTTAAAACCCATATAATTTGTATAAAACATTCCAAAATATATTTTTCTGTCTTAAAAGACACCATGCCACAGAAATAGAAGTCGAAAAATCATTTTCTTCAATGGCATAATACGATGTAAAAATGCTTTTTAATTTAATATCTTAAAATATATACATATTTATAAATGAAATGTTTTCCTGATGTTAAGCATATAAGAAAAACAAAAACCTTATTAAAATTACGCTTAAATTAAATTCCGAAATAAAGAATAAATAAACGAATTTAATCTTTTACAATTTTTGAAAACGTTCATTTATAAAATCGAATTTAAATGAGAATTTATTTATTTATTTATTTATTTGTTGATTTATTTATTAATTAAAAATTATTATTGTACATTTTGTGATTTTATATATAATGAATAATTATTTGCTGATGTTAAACCAATATAGATACTTTATTAAAACACAAATCAAATAATATTTCAAGAAAATAGAGAGCTTTTAATATTTTATAAAAGTATTTTTGTTTTTTTTTTTTTTTTCGAATTTTTGTTTATACATTTTTTTTTTTTTTAATTTTATTATTGAAATTGGAATCTGTCATAATTCAATATTTATTGATCATACTATAAAAAAAACATTGTAACTGAACTATATATTTTATGCTTATAAAAATTATATGACAGTATATATGGTAAATCATATTACCTACATATATACCTATAGAATATAAGTTTGTATTGATTTTTCAATTCAATAATTTATAAAATATACAACCTGACTCAAAAAAAAAAAAAAAAGAATCATAAATTGATTTCGTTTAATATAAATTTTGCTAAGCATTACAACAAAATCATATTTGTACAGTATGCGGTTGTATAGAAACAGTTTTTCCTTTTTTGCAACGTTAGCATATTTGCTAAAGTTTACTGTAATTAAAGATCTATATAAATCATATAGCAGTAAATATTCTGATGATAATATTTTGGTTAAAAATGAAATTCATGTTGATTGGATTAATATTTTGGTTTTGAGAACCAGTTGTATAGTTTAAAACCTTTTTATTTTCAGCTTGAAATCAACTTGATTCGTTTTATATAAATCATAAATCATGGGTACTTTATGTATAACACGGGATTTCAGAAGCTATCACAAGTTCGTAAACGAGGTTTTATGTATGTCATTACAGGCAGATAATCAACCTTAAGCATAACATGGAATCTAGTTTAAATCTCAAGGTTTTTAGAAATCATTACAGGTAGATAATGAATTTTAAATATAAGACGGAATCTGGATTAACAAACGGGGCCTTTAGAAAACATTTGAGGTAGATAATGAACCTTAAATATAACACGGAATCTGGATTAAAAAACGGGGCTTTTAGAAAACATTTGAGGTAGATAATGAATCTTAAATATAACACGGAATCTAGATTCGAAAACGGGGTTTTTTGAAACCATTACAGGAAGATAGGGAATCTTTAAAATAACACTGAATCTAGTTTAAAAAACAAGGTTTTTAGAAACCATTACGAGTAGATAATGCATCATAATCACATTACGGAATCCAGTTTAAAAAACAAGGTTTTAGAAGTCATTACAGATAGATAATCAACCTTTAGCATAATCTAGCTTAAAACACAAGATTTTTAGAAACTGGATTCTAGTTTTAAAAACAAGGTTTTAAGAAACCAATTGGCTTTTCCAAGCGACGTATACAAGCGACGTATACAAGCCTTCAGATAACTTTTGTATCACATCATCACAATTCAATTTTAAGGTGCCAAAATAATTGGATCAAATCACATTGTTTTCCGCTTTATTTAAACGGAGGCTTAAACCGTTGAGAGCAATAAACCACAAGTAACTGAAACAACATTATCAATAGTATCATTATTTTTTTTTTTTAATTATTTACACCACAAACAAATCCGAATAAAAAAAAATCCACTTTTCCACTAAATTTTTTCATGATAATTATAATAAAAATTGACAAATTTTTTTTTTTCAACATTTTTTTTATTATGAAAATTAATTTGTTGCATTAATAATTAAATTTTTAGTAGGAAGCATCGAATTAAACATAAAAAAATGATTACTTTTTTTTAGTTTACATTTTTATTTATAATAATTGTAGCTTAATATTGATTTAACTAATGTGTGTATTGTTTTATTGCGGATAACATATTAATGGAATTTCTCCATTTTTTTTTTTTTTTTGGCTTTTTTAATGAAACATTTTTATTTTTTTTTTTGGTGTAAATTTAAATTTATTACATTATTTATTCCCAGTATATTTTATAATAAACATTTTTTTTTAAATAAACATGTAAATATTAATTTAATTTAATTTTTTTTTTTAACTAACCATAATTTATTATATTTTTTAAATAAATAATTTTATTTTATTATATCTGCAAATCATAAAATTTATAATGATTAAAATGATCCTAATGTGATATACAAAAGTTTCTGTTACATACGATATTGAATTCATATTTATCTAGATGAAAATAATACAAATAAGTTCGATTAATTTTGCGTATATTCGTTATGATAATAATCCTGCAGTAAATTGTGTTGTTTCTTTACAAACAATACACCAAAAATGAAAATCATAATGTGCGACTGTAACTAATTGTTAATTAATGCATTACATACATAAACTAATTTAATGCTTAATTAATGATTATATAATCACAAGAGGTTTTGTATACAGATTATGCAGAATATGAACTGTAAACAAATTGAATTATAACGTTAAATAGTGAGAACATACGAATAAAAAGTATAGTCGGAAGTTTTATTCGTTTCACCTAATTTTAAGATATTTTTTTGGTGTTTGTATGATTTATCCTTAGTCGATACATCACAGACGAATCATACAGCAGAAGAATCATCTACTGACGTTTTATCCATAGACGATAAGTTACCGGACGATAGATCACAGACGAATCATACAGCAGACTATTCATCCACTGATGATCCATGCAGCGTACCTGCATTGAGCCTGGAAGCTGTAAGTAGGAGTGAGTTAGACTTTAGTTAGGACGGGGATGGCTTTTAAAATGCTTATTAATGTGATAAGAATGCATTTTCATCTTGCCCTTATCAATATTTGGTTTTATTACTTCAGTGGTTTATTACATGCTGCATGCCTGGTTAATTATACCGAAAATATATCATAATTGGTATCCATACTACGAGATTTATATTTCAATATCCTATTTAATTATGATCAGAAATATGAAAATACATTTATGATCTGCTCTTTTATCCTAGATAATAAATAACAACTTTATGAATATTTGTAATAATGGGTAATTGACCTCTTTATCCATTCAAAAGAATTTTTTTTTTTCAAATCCTTTTATTTATAAACAAAAAAATAAAAATAGAATTTATTTGTATTAACAAGGATATTTTTCAAACTTCAAATAATATTTTAATAAAACTAAATAAATAAAAAAAAATGTTTCCTCAACAGTTGTTTAAATTTGCTTATTTAAATATAGATATTTCCCTTTTGTTGCATGCACTTAATTGATTTAGGCTTTCGAAAACCATTTTCATCATTTATAAATATTTTATCATTAAATTTATTTGTTTATATACTAAAGAAGAGTTTATATATTATATATATATGTGTGATGATTTTAATTGGTTACATTTGTAACCATATGAATATTCTATGGTTTATCATATGCTATAATAGTTCACCACAATATTTTACATTATTTAGTAGTAAACCATTTCACCAAAAATTTGCACAGCCAAAAAAAAAAAAATATCTTAAAAAGAAATATTCTTAAAACTGTTAAATAATAATCCAAATTTAATAGAACTTTTCCAAATCTCTGCACATACTTTTAAATAAGGGAAAAACGTGTGAAAAAAAAAAAAAGAAAAAAATTGTTTTAATAAATATTAAAGTATATATTACTGCGTCATAGAACCAAAACAACATACATAACAACTATACGGAAATATATAAAGTCATATAAAAAAGAAAAACGAAAAAAGTAAACTTAGGTTTTGCTCCCCTTTTCTTTTTTTTTTGCTTTCCAACGACTAATAAAAATACCGCAACAAAGTTTACAGATTTTCCATTTGGGAAATATGCGTGGTACGGTATGAAGAAAAGACGATTTCTATCATGAAAATAAACGATTGATTATTTTATTATGTAAAACATAAAGTTTAAGAACATAATTACATGTTCTACGCAGAGTAAATATATATTCTTTAAGTAATAGTTAACTTTTACTAATAAAATATTGAAACATTTCATGGGGGTGATACAAACATTATTATTTTTTTATTATTTTTTTAAATAAATATTTTTGTTTATGCTCTCTTTTCACCCTTTTAGAATACTATCATAATATATTTACTTTATTGATTACAAAAGTAAGATTCTATTGAGTTACTTTTTTATGCTGTGAAAATTATTTGTAACTAACTGAAAATAATTATATATTCAAAATGCGTACAATTTTTTTTTTTTTTTTTTTTTGTGTGTTTAAATAATCAATAAAAACTAATGTTATAAATTGGTAGGTTATTGTGGTAGGTAGAAACGTACAAAAAATTGTATATGTTTATAAAAAAAAAAAAGAAAGCTTTTTATCATATAATTCAATTATTTATTACTAAAAGCAATAAAATATTTAATTGAGCTTTTTTTTTTTATATAAAATAATCCATTAAACTTTAAAACTCTTAACTAATTTTTTTTTTATTTAAAGTTTCATAACAAATTTATATCAGAAATAATTTAATAAAAAAAAATTTTTTTTTTTTTATAAAAACTCGGTTCTTCGTTATTGTTTGTTCACGCTTCGCGCAATACTGAAAAACTCTACACAAATATATATATATATATATAAATTTTTGTTTTATTTATTATTTTTGTAGTATTCTGGGGATATTGACGGTATCTCCCGTCTATGGAAATATTTCCAACAAAGAAGTGGTAAATATGCGCATGGTTTTTATGATAAACGTAACACAAATCATTCAAAAACCATTTCTATTGTCAGATTGAGTAAGGAAATTTTGTTCGATGTTCTTATTTTTGGTTGAAAAAATGGGAAATAAACCGAAAAGAAACTAAACTTTTTGTGTAAAAATAATAAATGTGGCAACAGAGCTTTTTTCTTTAAAAAAACTATTCATGGTGTAATTTATTAAATATATATTATATAAGATAATTTATGAGATATTAATAATAGTTTAATCAACAAGTATTAATTATTTACAAACAATAAATTTCATTAAACAACATTTTAACAGGAATATATTTCTAAAAGTGCTAAAAAAAACGATACAAATTGATGTAAAAAACTATTTCTAGAGCTTATTTTAAGTAAATGTTCATTCCAATTGTATTACAAACATAAATGATGCTGTTAGTAAAGCTTTATATATACTAAAAAGTTCTATAATTCAGAATTCTTTAACATGGAATTTTATTTCTTTCTTTTTTTTTTTGTTCTTTGTATAAGACAACAAAAACAAAACAAAAAGAAAAAGGAAATATCTATTTTACAGTCAGTACTCC
Source organism: Ptychoptera albimana (assembly GCA_961205885.1). NCBI lineage: Eukaryota > Metazoa > Arthropoda > Insecta > Diptera > Ptychopteridae > Ptychoptera > Ptychoptera albimana. The sequence goes on from OY540803.1 coordinate 7,038,818, forward strand.
GTTTAAAATCAAAATCGTCCTTTTTTCACCGTGAGATTTATTTATTTTTTTTTACCATTTCATAGATTTTGTTAGAGAGACGTTTCAACTTTTGATGATACAGAATAGTAAAGTTCACTTGTGAACATATCGTTTTATAGAGCTTTCACTGTACATAGGAAATTATTTATAAAAAGTTTCTCACAAAATAAATAATGTTTTAACTTAAAATATGTTTTGTTATTTTTAAATCAATAGAATTTGTTTATTTTTTAATTATTTTGATTAAACTATTTTAATTATACAACAAAATTAAACAATATTCTAGATACATTAATTAAATTAAATTTTTGCCTTTTATTAGATAGATAATAATAATAATAATTAATTCATGTTATTCTTACTAGAAATAGGTCGATAAACGTTAATATATATATATTTGTAATTTATTTGTTCCCTTCTTACACAAAATGTACAAATTCTAGTAAAAAATTTTTGAAATGAAAATTGCACAAATAATTCTTCACATGTTTACACAAAAAATTTGTGGGTAGTTTTAAAACGATATTTTAAATTATAACATGGTTTAAATTTTATTTAATTTCGGTTCTGAATGTGTTCAGTTTGTAATCAAGCAAAAAAAAAAAGTTTTATTTACATAATACATGTATACGTATCGTTTCTTAGTAGATAATACACATATATATAATTAATTAAATATTATTTATTAATAATAATAAAAAAATGAGCATTCAGTAACTATTTTGAACTTTATTTGAAAATCAATACCAATGATAAAAGCATAAAAACTTTTAAGTTTTAATCAAAGTGACATACAGAGAAAAAAAAGATTCAATATTTTGTTTCAATAATAAGTTTTTGTGCTTTTTTTTCATCTTCTTCTTCTAATTTTATATTCAATATAAACATTTTTTTTTTGTTGTCTCTTCTATATATAAATTCTTGTTTAAAATAAAATGAAAAAGCTTTTGCAAATACTTTGCATGGTAAAAAATGAAAAAAAAAAAAACTTTGTTTTTCTATATAAATATTAAAGTTTACTTCGTAAATCAATAAGTAGATATAATATTCAAAGAAGAAGAAGAAACTTTTAACAAAAAAAAAAAAAAAACTTTTTAAAGTTACATAAAATATTAACTCAAATTTAAATAATGATCATTGACACATTTGATAAAAAAGATAAAAAAAAAAAAATGCAACCAACCAACCAATATATTGATTATTATCTTGAAAAATTATATTAACAAGTGAAAATATATTGATTTGAATTTTTAAAGGAAATTTTATAATAATAATAATAATAATAAATGGGAATAAAATTGATTATCTAGAAGTGAAGTAAAAAAAAATTATTATGAATGAAACATAATAATGATGTATGTTTCGTTTCCGTATGCTTTTTTTTTTGTTTATAGAATCTTAGGTACGTATTTAATAGTAAATTGGAATAATTATTTTACTATAATAATTATAATATAATTAAAAATAATTATGATACGTCTATGTATGATAGAGAATAGAAAAATTTCCATTAAAAACATGAAACAGTATAGTTCGTTGAATGGAAACTATTTCTACTGTACTGATTTACCCTTTGACATGAACTATTTTGCATTGTAAAACTCATGTACATATTCGTAAGTCTTTTAGTTCTTTAATAAACCTTCTTTTTTTCCGTTTTTTAAGTATATGCTTGTCATAAATAAATAATTCTCGTTCATCTTTGAGATATAGATATGCGCTTTGCATTAATAAATAGTTTTTTTTTTTTTCAAAGAAAGAAAATCACAGACAGTTTCAATATGATCCTAATACTTATAATCAGTCATCGACCTATTGGTGGTAACACGTTGCATTACATTGGATTTAAATTGTATTTCAATTAATTTGCGATCGAACAAAAATAATTAATTGTTACTTGAGTTCAACGTGACTAGTGTTGATCATAACTCAAAGTGATCATACAATCTTTAGAATGTAGAAGAAGTAGAATAAAAACGCTTTTAAAAATGCGACTAAAGTTTTATCGTATAAAGATGTTATTATTTTTAATATCTGTGTATTTAAAAGTATCAAACTACTAATTGAATTTATATATATATATATATATATATATATATATATATATATATTATATCTTAATATTATTTATAAATATTATCATAGTTTTAATAAACAATAAGAACAATATTGCATTTGGTACGAGTAAAATATGCGCTATGAATATAAAATAAAAAATTAAAAAAAAAAAAAATACTTGTGGATTTATTATTTCACTCGCCTTATAAAACGTGACGAAAATAAATAAATGAGAATATGAATAATTAAACATATGTATTTAATCAGGAACACGAATCAGTTAATTTAAACATTCAAATAGTAAATAATTATTAAACGTTAAAGCAAAAGGAAAATGCAAAACAGAAAATCAAATCAAATCAACAAATTTTTGTGTTTTTTTTTTCACTCAAGAACTGGTTGAGTAGGGTGGTCCAGCTGGGTCATGGCTTATGCTCATGCAACATCTGTGTACAAAGAGAAATAACAAAAATTAAATAAAATAAAAAACAATTAAATTCAACCAAAATATAAATACAAGAGGCTTGGCTTGGCTTGGCTCTTTTTTTTTTTTTTTAATACCTTTAGCAAATCTTGCATATATTTATGGAAACATATTTGCTAAATTTGTATAATTCTACTCCAAAAAATTTGTTATACAAAAAATTATTTATACAAATCTGATATTTTTTAAAAAATAATTTTTTTTTTTTAAATCTTTTCTATCTTTTTGGCTTCATATGTATATTTTATTTATAAAAAAAAAAAAAAAAGGAAAAAAAGTTTTTTTATTTACGTTTCTATTTCGTATAGAAGATTAATTATAATTTTTTGATGTTCATAAAGTTTCATAATAAAAAATACACAGAAAAAAAATGTATGATGTATGGGTAAAGGTGTAATTTTTACTGGTGTTTATGCTGCCGTTGGCATTTTATATGTGACATTAATAGGATTTATATTACTTACGAATATTAAAATCATATGATTGCAATTTATAGCAAAATAATTAGTTTATTTAATTTATCAATATTGATTTTTTTGATTAATCTTTGCGGCATAAATACTTGCTTCGTGCTGTTGTTATGCAACAATAAACCCTTTTACACAATTTATAGGACGTCTTAATATAAAAATTAATGTAATGAAACGAATTAAAAAACACAACAAACGAAAAAGTTTTAACTTTTCCATCTATAATAAAAAAAAAATCAACGAATTTTTTGTATTTTATTTGGGGATAATAATTCTATATATGCAACAAGTGCAACAATTTAGTTATTTTATTAGATAGAATTAATTAAAAAATTAAATAAATTTCTTTACAGTCAACTAAATAGTTTGTTTTAAAAGAGATTATTCAAACTGGAAAATATTAAATCAGCCGAAAACTCTCTGAAACAGAGTGTGAAACCGAAACAGAATAGAAAAATGTAAAAAGTTTTATTCCGGAACCGTAAATGGTGTTTTTAATTTTTTGTATATTTATTAATATTTACTTTATTCCGTGAATTGTATTTGGATTGAACAAAAAAACATTGGACATTCCTGGAACACAAGAATACACCGGAAAACACACTACAGAATGATTTTTTTTCTCTGTTTTTCGTTTCATTTGATTGAAACTCTTTTACAGCTAGTGTCCAGCAACAATAATATTGTTTATTCTGAACTAATATAAAATAAGGAGAATTACCTAAATTCGGTACGTAAAAAAGATAACGGTTTTATTCTCTGCTTTAAATTATTTCTATTAAATATAAAATTACAGAATTAAACACAAATTTACACTAAATGTATGCTTCGTTTGTGCGCATAATTTTTACTTAAAACTAATATATTTGTTATGTAAATAAATAATAATTTTATTTTATTTATTATTTTGTAATATTAATATGAAAATTAGTTATTTGAGGAATAAAAAAAAAAAAAAAAAATTGTTAATCCGCAGCAGCGTTGTGTTAGGATTAGGATTACTCGTAATCATTTCCAAGAATTTTTACTTATTTTAGTTAAATATATTTTTTTTTTTTTTTTGTTTCTTTACTAATAGTGAATAACTTCCTTTACTTAAATGACAATGCATGGTAAATTCTTATCATAAATCCTCCTTGAGACAATTTCTTCAAAAAAGAAATTCTCTTATGCAAACTTGTGACACTTTAGAAATCCTTTCGCATAGTTCTTTGTGTTTTTTCCCTACCCAGACATCTGGTAATTAATTGAAAAAATAAAAAAAAAACCTTTTTAAAATCAGCAAATGTCCAATTCACCAAGGTTACAAAGATGTTACTTCTGCACGAGCTGTATTTTAACAAAAAGCGATTATATCTTGATCGTGGATATTACTTTCTAACCATGCCCATGAAGTTTCTTAAGAACTTATCGAAAATTAATTAATTTTATTTAGATAATAGAATAAGATAAGAATGGTCATTTATATCCGGTAATTAAACAATAAAGTTCCTCATCAAAAGTCTGAAAGAAAAGTGTTTGTTTGTTTGTTTGTAACGAATGAATGACATAATTATTAAGAAATAATGTAAAATTTTTGTAATAATACCATTTAAAAAATTAAAAAAAAAAAAAAATTATAATTGATATATCAAGGGACGACATTGCGTAAATATTTGTCTCACAAGTACTTGGCGTTATCATCTTAATGTTTTCTCTAAGTATGCCATTATTTTTATAAGAATAGTGGAGTCAAGATTAATGACTTAAAGATTTTATCACGTATTCTTGCCGCTTTTACTAAGAATAAAATTATCAATACATGGGTTTTTTTTTTCGCTTTCATTCTTTATAGCTATTGAATAAACTTAATATTTTTCCACCTTTTTCCATTTAAAATGTATATATGTATATAGTGTTGTAACAACACCATTATGATGGATATTTTATTGCTACATCATTATTATCCACTTAAATACATTACATTTTGTATTAAATGAATGCAAAGTTCCTTAAGAAAGTGTTCTTCGTTTTTTCTTTTTTTTTTATAGTTATATACTTAGGGAAGTATTAACTGAAAGATTAGTTACATTTAAACAGTATAACAATTATTATTTATATATTTATTCTAATAATGTGTTTTAATGCTAGTGGTATTAATACTTTAAGTATTTTATTTCAATTTTTTTTTTGTTTGGAAAAATACAAAATGTAATTGTATATACATAATAACAATAATATTTTATTGATAAAAAAGCTTTGCCTGTAGCTTTTGTGAACAAAGATATAAATATTTATTTTTTTTTTTTTAAACAAGAATGGTTAACAATTTACATATAGTGTTTCACTGTTTTCAGATTTATTTGGATATTTCTCAATATTTATATAGCTTTAAAATAATTTGATATAGCTTAACATGAGCTAGGGTTTTTTTTTACCCCATATATACTATATGGTAAGGAAATGGATTTTCTGCTTTTTTTTTATTAAAGATACACGTTAACGTTATCTTTCTACTTATCAATACACATTTTAACGTAAATATTAAATTTTTTTATATTATATATTTAAGTTTTAGAGGCTATATATTAAAATATATATAGACCCTGGGCGGAATACTAAAATTTGCGTTACGCATACTAAGTGATATATATATATATAAAAATATTTTTTTTAAGAATTTATAACCTTTTCACTGTTTGATAATAATATTTTCATAAATATTTTAATTTTATTAAAGGTTATTTACTCATAATTACTAATATTATTTTGTAAATAGACTAAAAAAATCGATATTCAACTAAAACCGAGAACCTAGAATGAAATGTTTTATTAAGTAAACGGAATTAAGCAATGGAATTTTTTTTTTTTTTTTTTGGTAATTTCTTTAAATCATTTTAAACATTTTATATGGTTAAATAATGGCTAAATACTCTTTGGTTATAATATTTTCTAATTGAATTAAATAAAATATTAAATTTATAGAAAATTCCATCATTTTTTTAATGATCAAATATCAATTTTATCTTTATCTTGGAATTATTTGATCTAGTAAAATAAAAAGATGTCTTAATTTCTAAGAAAACAATTTTATTGTAAAGAATTTTCCACATGAGATGTGAAAACATTGTGAGAATTTTCAATGAAACAATAATTTAATTTAATTTTTTTATTTTGTGATCTGTATTAAACAAACAAACCGTATAAACAAATGTCTGTAATTCAATTATTATATTAAAGCTTTCTACGAATTGTATAAACTTATGATTATGATTTCTATAGCATATGGAATAATATTACCTTGATATCGTATCGAATTATTTGTTTCTGTATTTAATGTATGATATTATAGAATTTAAAAGATAATCCTATTAACATATTTTTTGTTTGAAGTTATTATGTAAACTGTCTGGTAAGTGTGAACATCACATTTACTATAAGTAACAAGTTTCATGTAAGTAGGACAAATACGATATACTATTCCGATCGCTTTAAATTGTTTCAGGTTATCGTCAAACGATCATGTTTCAAAATTCCTAACGTACGGATTCTTCTAGAAAATGTGTCCACTTCGTTTTAAATTCTTATTCCTAATTTGCTGTATGATTTCTATTTATATGGTTCCAGATTTCATAGCTGGTGTTCGAAAAATAGTTGGCTAAAATCAAAAAACGCAATAAACAAATACGAGTTATATCAGGTCCTACATGTCCTTGAAAGTAGAATGAGTTAATTAATACTTGGTATTATCAGTATCTGAACTTGTTCAAATCTGGTACAATGACATAATGTAGATGTAAGTTCTTTACCTTATTCTTTAAAATTTGGATCTTTTTTGGGTAATTTAAAGAATTAAATTCATTAATCTATGTAGGGTTCAATTCTGTTCGCGGTAAAACGATTTTTGAAATGGTACAAGTTTAAGCAAAAAAGGTATCTTGCTATAGTAATGAAATGAGAAAGGTTTTTGTGACTATTTAGTTGACCCTTTCCATAACAAATCAACATTTTAAATATGTGGTTTAGATTTCCTTAAAAGTTCACTAAAGTTAAATGATAAAGCGATGTAATGAATACGAAACTTCTATCAAGAAATCACACAATATTATTATGCATTTATCTATTCTAATTAACTTTATTAATATTATAATTGCTCATTTCTATAGAAAACATTTTTATTCTTCCAAGAAATAAATAATTAAAATTGTTAACACCGGAAATAAATTGATAGCAACAGATACGTCAACCTTGTTAATTCCCTTGTAAATTTTCTTGTATTTTTTTTGCCGCATTGCAGATCAGTTTGATAATAATACATAATCAAAAAAAAAAAGAAAGAAAGTTGGCTTTAAATCTACTTAATAAAATTATAATTTTTGCATTAAACTGTATCCATGTTTAGATTTTTATTTTTCTAGTTCTAATTATATTCTTTCTGTTCACACATAACGTAGTTTAAAGGGATAAAAATTTTTAATCGCAGATTAACAATACAAACAAAATAATTACTATGACAATTTTTGAAAAATCTATAATTAATAATATTTGATGAAACAGCTCATGATTTTAACTTGTTACAGTGCTACAGAGCCTTTTTTTAGCTCTTTCTATTGATGTTCAGTTATCCGATTCATATTTGTGTTTATCTTTTTTAAAAAAGTTTTAATATTTTAGGCTACAATTTCGTTACAAAAAAAAAAAAAAAATAAAATAAAAATGAACTAAAAAATCGTTTAGCTTGATAATATTATTCAACACAGTGGTGTCCTTAGAGGATATTTTATCATTTTTGTCTGGTTAGATAATTTACAAAAAAAAAATAAAGTTATTTATGAGAAACATATACAAAATAAGATTTAAATTAATATTGTCTAGACATTATAGACTCTAGACTATTATTTTACGAGATAGACATTATCAAAAAAAAAATTTCAGTTTAAATATATTTAATATTTTTCCAGTGCATACAGAAAATCCACACAGAAAAACTTTTACAAAAATTATTCTTATTAAATTGATGGCATATAGAATTTATAACTGGTCCCGGAACACGCACACTCTAAGCCACAAGCTTATTTATTCTCTCATTGTTATTAATTTTATATCCTTTATTTTCAATTTTAATTCTTTAAGTTTTAATAGTTTTTGTTTTTGTTCGCTTTTGATTAAAAACGGCATCCGTTATTCATCTTAATGTCGCTTTTTTCTGCTTTATTTCTTCTTTTTTTTTTAATGAATTTTTATTAAAAAGCTTCTGAATGATTTAAGTTACATTTAAGTTAGATTAATAAGGTGTTTTGTGGTCATTAAAACACCGAAAAATATAATATAAAAAACTTATATATATATCCAAGACCGGTTTTTATATTTGTCAATTAAAATATAAAACCGAATTTTTAATTAAATTTTATGACCAGAAAGTTTAATTAATAAATAAAAAAACAAAAAGATTAATAACGGATGAATTAATGGAAATTCATGGTAAAGGAACAATTTGATTGAATTCTTGTAATTCGTAAAGAACTTTAAACTGTGAAGAGAAAATTGTGAAAAAGTAGAATCAGAAACCGTAAATCATAAATCCGTTTAAACGTTTCGCCAGGGTTGTCGCCAGAAATTAAACTCATGCTATATAACCCATGGTATATGCGAAATATCATTATGACTTGTAATTTGCGCATAAATAAGTCAATAAAACCCTTTAAAAATTTGAATAATATTCTTGAGACCTGTTTTTGCATCTAATTGCATTAACATTTTATGAAAAACTATGGAAAACAGAACCGCGTTTCATTGTTTTAAAACTATCTGCTATAATAGTTTGTTTCTCTTCTTTCTTATCTTAACTACAATAAATTATGAGTTGATACTTATTTACAACTAAAATTAAGAAATTTAAATATATATAAAAATTTTATTGAAATCCATCGGAAATTAATTCAAGTCTAGCATAGAAGTTATGGTGGTGGTAAGAAAGATAATTTATACATTAAAAGTTTAATAAAACTGACAGTTTAATTATGTTTTATTAAATTAAAAGCTCCATGTGTCTGGTATTTTTATTTTCTTTTTTCTATGTACTGTTGACTTTTACCTCACCATATTATGTAATAAAGTTTCATTAAATTTCAGTTAGCGTAGTTACTCTGTTGTCACCTATGTGTAACAGTGAATTTATTTAATTACATTTGCATACCTTTATTACATCCTTTTGTCATATCGTTTTAAAGATTTAAGGTTGTTTTTTTTTTCTCTCACTATTTTTTTACTGGTTTATAATATTTATTTGACGCCAATTAATAGTAAAAAGTAGATGACAACACTTAAAATACTACATTATTAATAAATGACAATGCTAAAGTTAAAAAGAAAATAAATCAGTAAAAAAACACGTACAACTGAGATACCAACCGAATTCCTGTACAAAAGCTTAATTTATATTATTATCTATATTTATTGTTCTGATGGTCATAATGAAAATCGATCGTTTATCTTCACCTCCTGAAAGATTTATCAGTATTTTCTCTACTGTATATATATATATATATATATCTTATAAAACGAGTGCCTCATATAAGCTTTATATAAAACTATGTCAATAGATTTTTATTTATTTTTTACTTTAATAATTGATCATATTGCATGACTCACGATATACAATTTTGTATTATATATTAATCATAAATATGTTGAAAGAGTTATGATTTGTGTATCTTTGATTATAATATTCTATTTTTTTTTTTTTTTAATCGGGTATTTTACCCGTTTTAAAGATTAAAAATTATTAAATCGTATAAATAAATTGCTTTAATATATTATTTATAAATTAGACATGCATGTTGATCCCAATGATAGGTCATTGGATATATATCCAATACAATAAAATAATCTATATATCGATAAATAAATATTTAAAACGTAAGTAATTAATAACATTATAGGCAAAGTACATTTATGTACATAGTTTTCTGTTTATTTTTTTTCTTTCTTTTTTTTTTTACATAAAATTATAAATTTATTATATCTTGTTTCTTGTATATAATACATAAATTATGCACATAAATATTGTTGTTTTTTTTTTTTCGTTGCTTCCCATTGCAGCATTATTATTATTTTATTTTATTTTTTTGGTTATTACAGCGTAATATCTATTTGTTATGCTAAAAATATAAATAATACTCATAAAAACAGATACAATATTTATTATGATCATAAAATTTAAATGCGTTAACGTAAAATAAAAAAAAAAAAATTTGTTTTTTTTTTCTTATTAAGTTATAAAATAGAAAATATACTATGGTGCTTTTTTTTTTGGTTTTTTTGTAAGGAATCAGCGAAAATTTTCAGAAATTATAATTTTGTAAATTCCGTATCTGTTCGGTTGGCAAAACAGTTTTAATTGTGTTCATACTGGAAGAACTGGGACATGTGAATTATTAAGGAAGAATAATGTCTCCTTAAATGCATTGAAAATACTAGAAACATGCATTATAAAACATAGAAAATTAGATTTCGTATCTATTCGAGAGATGACAGAAAAATTAATATCCGTTTTATAACAGAATTCTTAAATATTTCTTCTATCAAAATTTTTCTTTCTTTTTTCTTATCCGTTTAGTTTTCAATATAAAACGATGAAACGTTTCTATTCGAAGAAACCAAAAACAAAAATAAATAATTTTTTTGTCTACATAAAACATAAAACTTCCTCATCCATATAAGCTTTAAACAAATAAATAATCAATGTTCGAGAAACGTACAAAAAACTTATTAATTAAAATAGCTAGCAAATAAAAAAAAAAACTTTGCATGTTTTAAAACAATGTTCTGACAGAGAAGAAAAAAAAAAAAAAACGTTCTGGCACAAACATTATACCATTAATGAAATCTCAATTAATGTCATTACAATTATATTATTTGTATAATTACTAAATCAAAAAAAAAAACATAAAAAAAAGGAAAAAGTTTTATTAACAAAAATTATTTTTTGTTTAGAAACAAATCAGTCTCACTTCTATGAATTAGCATGCAATCATTTTTTTTTGTATAAACAAAGAAAGGCTAAACGCTATATTCAATGACAAAAAAAAGAAAAAAAAGAACGAAAGAAAAACATAAACAAAAATAATTCAAGCTTTTATTGTTTTTAGATTAAAAGATTTCGTTTAGTCGTAATTAATAATGAAGTTTTTGTTATTGTGCTTTCATCGTTTTTAGGATTATTCCTGACATATCATGACCACATAGTTGTAATTTTTACAATCTTTAAACGTTGTGCTCAATTATTGAATGTCTAATTGTTATTTTTTAATTATTTAATTGGAGTTTTAAACATGCACAATCAATATTGTATAGACCATACAGAATAATGTTGTTACAAGTAATTTCAAATGCTTTTCTAAGAACTTAATGCTTGGTAAATACATCAAAGTATAATTAGTTCCAATACAATTTTTATTATAAATGTTTCAATCAAAAATGCACAAGTTAAAGCACTAAACATGTATTTAGTATACAAACGAAAGCTTAAGGAATTGATTAATGTTAATGGGACGAGGTTACTCATGCAACTTTTGATTTTTCGGTTATATTTAGAACGACGATTATTGAAGTAACAGTGAAAGTGTGTTTGGAAAGCTATCACCACAATTATTTCGTATTTTAGTGCTTTATTTTCACCTTTAAGTTTTGAATAGTTTAGGATTTATAACTTAAAGTCTACCTTCGTATAGCATACGCTACTATTTCAATTAAAAAGATTGGATTTCAGTTACTTGTAAATGTTAATTGTGGGTAGTAAGGTGATTCATTTTATCGCAGTTTGATTGAAAAGACGTTTTGATATTTTTTGGTGCGTAACTTGTAAATTTTTGTCCATTCGGCCGTTTTCTCGAAGAGGCATCTGCAAGCTCCTTTGCCCGAAATTATATTTGTAAAAAATGCCAAGACGGTGTTTCATTTATTAACCACACAGTGCGTCTCTGCACCTTATCGAATAGTAATAATGAGATTTTTAACGCAGCACTCCAAATCTATTTTAATTAACTTATGCTGCGTACTTAAAGCTTGCGAATTATTTCAATTGCGACAACACTGCTTGCTTTAATTAGAAAACACAGTTTAAAGAACCATCCGATAAAATACCAACCATAAATAAGACAGGGTGAATTCAGTTCGAGATCTACAGCTTTCACTGCATTTCGATATTCATAAAAAAAAAAAAAAAAAGTTAAATTACCGCAACACAAGGTAAAATCGCAAATTTATTCATAAAATAACATGCGTAAATGCTGATATGCTAATATTTATTGCAAATTAATGTTGGTCCATTTATCAAAAAAAAAAAAAAAAAGAAAGAAAAATTTTAAATTAACGTTTTTATTTTTTTATTTTATTACAAAATCATTGCAGAGAAAATTTTATTTTCCATTCATATTCGTTGTATATAAATTTAAATTTTAAATAAAAAAAAATTAAAAAATTAGCATATATAGATTATTTTCTCTAACAACAAAAATTATTCATAGTTAAATTCCTGTTTGTATCAAAAACAATTCTTATACTTTGTATAAGGATTTACATTCCTTGAATTAAACTTTTTTTTTATTCGCTAAAATAATGTATTAAATATTTTCATATATACGTGGAACGTGTAACAAAGGTAATTGTTGAAAAAAAATAAAAATTTGTTATTTCATAATATTTATGTTTATTCAGAAATTCATTCATTCATATTAAACAAAAAAAAAAAAACGTTTCAAATGAAGCAATGAACAGATGAGTTTATAATGACAATAATTTATATAAATTTTTGTTTATAAGAATTACCATTACCACGGTTTAAAACTAAATTAATAATTAAAAGAAAATTCTACAGAAAAGAAAAGAAAAAACTTTACAAAGCTTTTTTTCATTTGTATTAATAATTGTTTTGATGTGAATTTATGCTTGTTTATTCAGGTAACAACATTTCATTTCAATACATTTACAAAGTATGATAGAGAATTCATAGAAATTATTCTCTCCTGTGACAATAGGCTGGTCTAAATCTATTTATTCTGAATCTTTTTATATTATAATTTTAATATCAGTGAAATAAATTAATTAAAATTTAGCCAAAGATTTTTATATTACCATAAGTTTAGAATTTATGTGATATTTATACGTTAATAATCCGCTGTTTAAAAACAATAATAAAGAAATAATCTTCTATATCGTAAACACTTATTAAGATAATTTATGTAGAACCCATATAATAATGTAAATTTAACGAAAGGAAATAAATAAAATAAAATAATCAAGGGTTCAGACTATATGTCGTCTAGTAATCGACCATTTCTAACAAACTCACTGATTATCTATTTAATCAGCAAATAGCCAAATATAATAACAAAAAAAAAAAAAAAATATATTTTCTGCTTTCAAATAACATGACATTTTATTTTGATTATTTTTACGAATCATATCAATAATTGTTTTTCGCTAAACATTAATAGAAACTAATCTTATATTATTTGAGCGATAGAAAAAATGTGATATATTGAAAATTGATGATGTTGGTCATCTAAATTCACATCAATCATTGTCTGCATTATCAGTTATATTTTCAATAAATTCTTATTTAATATTTTCAATAGATTAATACACTGCTAAGTATGTTGATAAAAATATTCAATTAAATCTTTTATATATTTCAGGCTATGGATTTAACTAGGTCAAGGTGTTTATTTTTGTATCCACCAATATTATTCATGCATAAAACCTAAAATCATCGTTATTTAAGGACTCTTTTTAGTATAATAAAAAATAATTTATTATTTCAAAGAATGCAATTTCCGTATATATAATTTTATTACTAAATTCCACTGGCTGCAAGGAATTTTTATACTTAATTTCCATCCATTAATGGTGGAAATAACCAAAAAAATTGTAGATCCAGTTCGATGATTAGTAAGAATCAAAAGCATAATTAAAATGTGTAAATTTAATTCAAAATCCTTATAAAAAAATATTTAAAATAGAAAAACCATTTTTCTAATCCACTAAATTCTGAAAATTTGATTTAGAACAAAATTTTGTAGTCAAAGTGAAACAATTGCAACCCTGAATCATTAGGAAACGACTGAATAACACCTCAGTCTAATATGCGAAACGCGATATTAACCAGATATATAAGAAACTGTGGGTTTATTTGTGTGAACTTGTACATTGTAACACATCAATCAATAATCCATATTGACATTGAATTATATATATATATATATTTTTTTTTAATCTATTTGATTGATCCTTATCAAAATCTATTTGCTATAACAAAAACAAAAACTTAGTGAATGCCAAATATCATTAATTTTTATTTTAATTTGTTGGAAACTCTTAAGTGAATGATGACATGTAACAGCTGGTTAAACACCTGAATTTTGTAAATAATATGTTAAATCATCAATTGCTATTTTAATTTAATAATATTTTGTGAAATTTATCTCACACTAAATTTAATAGAATGCTTTAAAGCCACCTTTAAATCTACTTTATCCAGCTACAAAGTATTGAAAATTATTTTTGTGATCCTTAAATGATCAACGTTATTACTTAAGACTGAATTTTTTTTTTTTTTAAATTAATTATAAAGCAAAAGTTAACCTTTTAATACGGTAAAAAAATCTATTAAATTTTTTTTAATTAAAATAATTTTCAAAACGAGATTTATTTAAAATGATTTATGGTAAAATGTTTAAAGTTTAAATGTGAATTGTGTCCGTCTCTCTTGATATTGACTATCAATGTAAACCAATTAAACAACAAAAAAAAAAAAACAATTTATTTTAATTAAAAATTCTGATGGCGAGAAATTTCCTGAAAATTATTTTCTCTGATAAGAAAAATTTAATTTTAAAATAAAATTCATGATATTAGCAGGGCAATTAGTGTATTCTAAATGTTTGGGACCACCGACTTAGACTCTCAAGATATTCACTAAGACGTAGAGGATTTAATTTGGTATCACTTGAATGGCATTAAAAAACTCTAGCGAAAACATGCATTATTTCCAAAAATTTACTGTGTAGAAAATATAAAGAAAATTGAAAAATTTTTGAATCACAATTTATTAATTAGACTGTCGTGTATCTAATTAAATAAATTTTTTGCGGATATTTTACTTAATTATTTGTTTAATATGGATAGTCGTAAAGGCTTACATTAAAAATGATTTTTCTGATTGCCGGAAAAGTAATCAAAATTTTTTAATTGAATCACCAAGGTTTTCACTACAGTTTTTGAATACCTTTCAATTGTTGCAAAAAATCCACCCTCAATCTGTTATAAATCGTCTTGAGAGTCTAAGTCGGTTCAGGCAAATTTTTTATTGCATATCCTACTAAAGCGATAATCAACATATTTTTCAGGGTAAATAATTTTTTAACAGATTTAACGAAATGTTAATAATTTCGCTAATAAATTGTTAATAATTCCGCTACTATAAAATTAATATAAAAAAAAATTTATGTTATTATACAAAAGCTACGTTAAAAGTAATTTTATTATTATTGATTCTATATCTAAAATTATTTTTTTTATAACTGCTTATAACATATTTACATATTTTAGTTTGAAGTTTATTGCAAAGTCTGAATGCACAACCTTTTGGCTGCCTTTAGGCAATATTTCGTTATTACTTTTAGTTTATTCTCTATAACGAATAAATCTTTGTTGGTGGCTATTTACACACGTTTACACGATGATAATTGTTTCGAAACAATTCTTGAGAACAGAATTATATAGTCTTGCGAGAAATGATAAATATGTTTCATACTTTATACTTAATTAATTATAGATAGGGAAACTAAAGGATTATAATTCTATTGTAGTAAAATTGTTTTTCAATAATAAATTTATTTGATATTTTTAGTTGTAGCATACAACTTGTATAATGTTACAGCAACAACATATAACATTTAATTTAACATAAATGAACTTTAAAAATAAATAAATAAAAAAAAAATAAAACATCATTACATTAATTATTTACATTTAATTGAAATATTGATTTTGTTAAAGCGAAAATTTCTTGTTTCCTTTTTTCTTTTTTTTATACGAGTACAGATGACTCTAACTATATATTTTGTGCTTTTTGTGTGTGCTTTTTTTTTTTTTTTTATAAATAATTTAATAGGGTGTGACCATATTTTACATGTACAGGTCATGCGCAATATCTTTTATGCACACAATTAAATATGTTTCTGTAATGTAAAGAAACATTAGTTACATTCAACTATCGATGCTAGATGGTTTAATGCATTATTATGTAAAGCAAAAAAAAAAAAGAAATCCTTTTTAATAAGAATTAAAATACAAAAAAAAATAATAATAAATCATAATTTGTATGTGCATCATACATTTTTTTACCATTATGTAATTATAATTAAAAATACTAAATAACCGAATATTAAGAGATTGTTTGTTACATAAAAAAAAAATTAAAGAATATTAACGAAGTACTTCATAAAATCCAATACAATAGAATTATTATGATCCTTTAAAAATATTAATAAAACAGAAAAAAAGAAAATACATTTTCATGTTACATATGCCCCCCAAGGATGTTAATATTAGTGGTCTGCAATATGTTACAAAAACGAAAAATATAGAAAATATTTTTTTTCACACAAAATTAATTTTTTTTTTTCTTGTTCCTTATATATATTAAATTATTACATAATTCTGAACATATGGCAAAAAAAAAATATATATATTATTGAAAGAATTTCCAATATTAAGGTGTAGGTGGAAAAATAAGCTTTAAGCTTTAACTTTATGATTAAGGTTATCGATACACCTATATATATTTTTTTCTATTTTTTTTTTTCAATTAATATTTAAATTTATTTTTTTTATTATTAATGTGCTGTTATTAAATGATCATTATCGTTATTTTTTTATTTATAACTTTATCGTATGTTATTTATTATTACTATGCTTGTTTTACTTGTTTTCAAGCACAATTTACATAAGGATAACGTAAGAAATGTCACATTAATCAATTTTTTTTTTTTGATTTTTTTTTGTTTTTTTTTATTAATTACATTAATTATTATATTTATGCTTCGATGGGGTAAGTAAGTATGTAGTAATACTTTAGTTAAGATACTTATGTTGTGGTTAACGTTTTAACGTTATTTGAGTGCAATACACCTGATTGGTGACGAGTTTTGGGAATCCCCATTTGAAACTAATTTATTTCACACTGATTTACTCGTTTTATATAAGTTAATTCAGTATGATTAAATTAATTCACGTTATTAATAGTTTTAACACCGTCATTTCTAATAATGCGTACATTTATGGCTTATTAATGATATGCCATTGTGTTGTACAAGCCAAAGAAATTCTCTGCTTAAAATAAATAATAAAAATCGGAACTATCGAGTTACACTTGAACGTTCTACAAAAGGTCAAGAGTAGAACTTGGTATCATTTAAAAGTTAGTAAAAAAAAAAAGGGTGCCCCGAAAATACGTAAAACTTTTGGAATACGCATTTTAAACGAAAAATTACCTTGAAAGTGTACGAAAAAATGTTTCTGTTGTAATATTATAAATGGATTTTTTTTATTCAACCCCTAATCAATATAAATTTTAGAACATGACTACCCCAGATACCCAGATTTATATAGCAAATTTCGATTATTAGTAATCAAATGTGAATTATTAGAATCTAAAACAATCGTAATCCAAATATTGCTCAAAATAGAATACAATTATCCTAAAGCCGTTAATTTCAAATAAACTTTCCCAATAATTATTCCAAATTACTGAAACCCCGACTAATAATTATTAGTTCATTTTACATTTATAATAAAATCAAAACCAATATGCTCAAAATAAAAAAAAAATAAAAAAATCGAACGAACGAAAAGTAACGCGCCACTGATTTATACAAAAAATAAAAAATCTTTTTTTTCCTGCATACAATTATTTATTTAATCAAAAATAAAAATAATAATAATGAATTATATTTGTAAGCTCGTATTGTATTGTGAATAAAATTACAAAAAAAAAAAAAAATAATAAAAATTATGCAGTACCAAGGGAAAAAACACTCAACTTATATAAATAATTGTAATAAAAAAGCTCGCTAAATTATTTATTCATTGATAAATTGAATGAAACAAACAAAAAATTATTAACAATACAGACAGATGTCTACTTGTGTTTTTTTTTTGTATAATAAATTAATTAAATTTAATTTTTTTTTGGTTAAGTTTACACATTTATTGTATTTAAAGCTTTTGACACGATACAGATATTTTTTTTTTAATTGTTAGAAATTGTATTACCTATATCCCACTTAATAATTATATCAAAATATTTAAAAAAATTATTTCTTTAAATCAATCGTAACATAATTTATGCACAAAATTTTAAATGAATAATTTTTTTTTTTTTTTTGTTTTTCCATTAAAAACAAAAAACAATTAAATTAGCATAAAATGATTTTCTTTTTTCGTTTCCTTATTAAATAATTAAAAAAAAAAGGCAATTAATACAGATAGTTAATAAATTATTAATTAATTTTGGCTTCAATTGTTGATAGTAGCTATGAAACAATAAAAATTAAATGATAACTGACGTTGAAGATGAATTTTTTGCATACGTTTTCAATTTTTTTTGTTATTGACAAGTTGAAAGAAGGCTAGATAATGGCGATAAGGATGATAATTGACATTGACAGTTAGTAATTAACATATAGTTTAAAGTGCTTCATAAAAAAATTGTTACATAAGTTCTATTATGGTTGAATGTTGACTTTGGTTATAGTCCTTGCTACAGTGGATAAGTTATAAAATGCTCCTTAAAAGGGTTATTATTCTTTAAATTACTTCTTATAGTGCGGAAACTATTAGAATAAAATTCCATCTAAATACTTCTAAATGCATTACAATCAAACCAGGGACAGGGAGTTACACCTTTACATACACCGCATACACAGTAGTAAAAATTAGTTTTTCTAATCTTGCCCTGTTACGTGTAAAATCATTTTTTTTATCGTATTATATAAACTTTGATTGCATACATTTTATCTAATTTTGTAAACTATTTGCAGTTAGTTAATTAATACTTTTTGGAAAAACTTTATTTAACATTGAAAACACTGTTTTGACAATAATAATACAATGCAAAACCCTACGAAAGCTAAATACAATTGAAATATAATATTGTTGATGATATATCAAATGATTATAATGGCCAATGTGATAATATTTTATTGTTTAATGACAAAATGATTTACGATTTACTATGGAAATATATCAAATTTCAAATAAGTTTCAATTTTCATATTATATGATTATGTTACTGTTAATAAGCATAATAATAAAAGTTTTTTTTTTCTTTTTTTGATGTAGTTTAACTACAGAGACAGTTGTTTTTATAGTTTTTACGAAAAGATTTTTAGGAAACGACAATTATTGAAGAGTTTTACTATTATTAGATGCATGTATTTTTTAATTTTAAAATTTATAAGTACCTTTGAACAGCTTAAACTACCTTATCAAATAAAAGGATTGGATTTCAGGTATTTTGTGGACGATAGTTGTTTAATCTTTTTATCACGGTTCGATTGAAAAGTCCGTTGTCTATTTTGACGTTTCACCCTTGTAGTGCGTCATCGGTTTTCACTTAAAGTTTAATATTTATAAATAGATCTAAGGTCCACAAAAACGCGTCTGTTTAAGCAAACCAAATTTTTCTATTATTTTCGTATCATTTATTAACCACACAACGCTTCTATGTAGCCAAACTAGTAGTTTCAACGAGCTTTTTGAAGTAGTTCCCCAAAAAACAGCAACAATTCTATAAATGCTGGCTTATGAATGATTTATAAATATGACCAAGTTGGCACGAATACAAGAAACCTAACCTTTCCCACGCTTTTTTTCGCAATTTTTGGATTAAAATTCCATCTGCATTACAACAGTTATTAGTTTGAAACGATTAGGAATCGTTTATATAAAAATATGTTGAATAAAGGATTTTAACAAACAGATAAACGTTTAAATAAAATAAATCATTTTTGTCCACCTCCAAGTATTATTGTTTTAGTTAGATTAAATTGTAAAATTGTTTTTATAGATTTCGTTTATTATCATGATTGACGTGTACACTCTGCATATTATATTTATCCAATTAATTTTTCATAGTTACGCAGCGTTATTATTCACTTTGCTAATTGCTTTTTATTGTTTGTTCAATACACCTTTTTTTTTTTTTTTTTTACAACAAATCAATTTAATGTAATCTATGGATTTAAATAATTTTTTTGAAGGATGTTCAATTCCTTAGATTAAAAAAAAAAATGAATTTAGAAAGCATATCTTGATAAATATACAACATGAACTGAACATTTATGCTTCTCATTCTATAAACAAACTAAACATTAAACATGTACAGAAAATTAAAATATTAGTTTATTCATTCAACTTCTAAAAACAAATAGTTTTCAAATATACATTCGTCTTAATTTTTTTTTCTGTATTCAGATAATAAATATTTTTTGTAAAATCAATAAACTTTCCAGATAATCGGATATGTCTTCAATAATTAAATTCATCTGCATAAAGTTTGAAAAGTTACAAACATGATACAGCTTACCCGATCAACGTATTACGATTTGAATGAAACGAACTTTTTTACTACTATACTCCTTATTGACATTTATAAATTGGAACGACTCAGGTAGTATAAAAAAAGCAAAAACAATTTCATTCGAATCTTTATAATATTTTAAAGGATAACAGCAAATCTTAGGCTTTAGAAAAGTAGGCAAAAATAAAACATAAATTATGCACTCAATCTAAATATATAAACAACTGGGGAAAAAAAATAATAAGCTTTCGGGATTTATTAAAATTATAAATAGTAAAAAAAAAAAAAAAAAGAAATAAAAATAAATTTGATTAATTCAAGCATGAGTTATAGGTAATGAGCAGCATAATGTACAATCGTAATATGAGATTTATAACATAAAAATTAATTTCTTTCTATAATTAACATCAGTAACAAAGTTGTCTAAAGGAAATAATTAGCTAAAATAATAAAATAGTTGTGGGCGTAAAGAGAAACAGAAAATAAAAATTTCTACTAGCGAATGTCAATAAAAGATTGAGGGCTAAATTACAGTGAATGCTCTATAACTTATAATGAGTTATTTATGTTTAAATAATTACTTAAAATCAAAAGACTGATCTGTAATATCGAATTTTCTCACATTGTTTATCTTTGTTGTTTTGTTTGAAGCTTTCAAATACGATTGTAAAAACTTCTACTGACTAAATAAAATATTACGATGAGTGGGATACATTTCCAAATAATGACAACTTAAAAGTTAGTTTTTCCATTAAAAATATGTTGAAGTATTTAATAATAATTTTCAAAATCATATCACATAACGTTTATGTTCTACCACTACCTGCGAAACAACATTGTGGACAACTTAGTATGCCGCCTACTACAAACTGGTCACAAAAAAAAAAAAAAAAAAGGTTTAATAGGTTAAAAAGCTTGTTAAAATATTTTAATTAATTTTCAAAATAAACTTTCTTTAATTTCTCTACTGTAGACATTACAGAATTTAAGTGTTTTTTAACTTTTCATAATTCATGCTCAACAAAAATGTTAGACAACTTCAACAGTGACTCAACGTACAAGGAACACTTCTAAAAATAATAACGTTTATATCATCATTACCAATTTGTTTATTTTCTAAATTTAATTTACGCTTATGTTGGTGCAAATATTCGAAGCATCACAATGTTGAACCAGAGGAAAAGTTTTATTTTTTGTAAAAAATACATTTTTATTGATAAAGAAAAAAAAAAAAAACTTTTTTTTTTCAATTAAGTTTTGATAAAAGCCCACAACATTAAATAATACTTGGAAATTTAATACCGTACTAGTAAATTAGTTAAATTTTATAACAAATAATATAACAGAAACATATAAATAATTATTATAATAAATGTTATTAACAAAATGGCTTACTATGTGATTATGTTATGCAATCAAAGTTAAATTTATATAAACGCCATTTATAATAATAACACACTTGTTATAACAAAAAAAAAAATAACAAAAAAATTAGATGAGTGTATTATACACGTAACAAAAATAAATTTTATGGATTTTTGTTTATAGCATATGAAATAATAAATGTTTATTATTGATAAACAAACATTGATTTCATTGTATAAAATATAAACCGTTTGTAATAGTTTAACTTATGCAATAATCAATTAAAATGTTACATTAAAAGTTTATTTAATAAAAAAAAATCAATATATCAGCAGTCACTTTTAAATAAAAAATGTTTTTTTTGTTGTGTGTGGGGTCTGCTTCTTTGAAAATTATAAAATAAATTCTACAGTGGAAACTCTATTATTTCGAATGACCCGGGTAGAAGACCCTTTTCAAAATAAACGAACGTAAAACGTTGGTTTATTTAATAAAAAAGAAAAAAAAAAAAAAAAGAAGCAAACATTTCTGTGTTTCTATGAAGGGAAATTCTTTTATAAACCTAAATAAAACTAGATCTAGAACTAGAAAGCTCTCACTGTACATTTCTGTTCAAGTGAAAATTCATTCAGTATTTTGTTTAGTTTTGCTTTTTTTTTTTTGAAACATGATGACACTTAAATGCTTGTCCAACATGTTTTTGTCCTATCAACAATTATGCGTGCCAAATAAATAAATAAATAAATAAATACAACAACCAGATTGTTTCACAATTTTCCAATGAATATTTTCTATTTTCTGTTATGTTATAAAATTAACATAAGTTGATTTTTTTTTTTTTTTATTTTTTTTCTCTCTCTCCTAGACATATTTTCGGAATTGTAAATTTTATTTTTTTTTGTTTTTGTTTTGTATATAAAATTTATGTTATATGCAAATTACATTGATTATTTATTTATCCTACATTCTTGACATTTTGTTTGGAATTTTATTACAATTTTAATATCATTCTGTTTATTTGAAAATTAAATTTATCACAAACTGACAAATAGTATTTACATATTTAAAAAAATTGAAAAAATTTTGTGGTAATTGAATAAAAATCTACAGAAAATAGAAAAAAAAAAAAAAAAAAAATCTATATGATTTAAATAAATAAAATGTTAAACAAGGTTTTTATTACATTAGCTATGCTAAGTACCCAATATATATAAAAGTATTTTACTATTCATTTTCTATTATAAGTTCAAATAAATAAATAAATTATTTTAGTATTTTTAATGCTAATGCATTTTCCACGTTCAAGATAAGATAATTTATAATTTTCGAAACAGTAAAACCGTACGCATATCAAAAATAATTAATTAATTAATTATTAAAACGATATGTAGAAAACTTGAAGAATATAAATAATAAATCATTTATTAGATTAATGTTTCTAATGGGGGAAAAAAAAAAAACAGAATTAAGTCCAATCTCATTGCTAATCACTATAATTTTAATTTTTTTTTTTAATGTAAACATGCTTTGAAAAATTATTATAACTAGGTCATTGGTTTGATTTAATAATTTTATAGCTTTTCAGTTATTAAAAACAATTTATCGACAATGTTTTCAATTGATTATCGGAGTTGTAACGATTTGTAAAGAGGATGTCACGTAAAAGTCGCTAAGTAAAGTTTAATATAAAGTTAGTTGAGAATTTCAAGGGAAATGAGTGAAAGCTCTAAAGAAACGCATGAATGGTTTTGGTTAGACCAGTGTTTCTCATCCTTTTCTAACCGTGTCGCTATTTAAAAATTAATTTTTAATGACGGACCCAAACATTATTGATTTTTCTCCAAAAAAGTAGAATAAACTCGAGGAAAGTTGATAAGAGCTCAATCTAAAATCTAAAAATTTAAAGTTCCGAATTACTACACGTGAAAGAATTATTTTCTAAATCCACACAAAATTATGAATTGAATCAAGAAATGTTTGCATGTGATTCTAGTTACAAGTGAAATATTTCTTATTTTCTTAAACATTTTCTTAAACTAAGAAATTAAAACAAAAATACCAACAAAATAAATTTAAATCGAGAAATTATTTCTGTTTTTTCTTTTTTAAACGATTAAAAACTAAATGGATATTTTCGTGTACAATAAATAATTATGCTTTTCACAAAATTGAGGTATTCGAGTACCAAGAACGTGATTTATCCAAAAGCTATCGTATTTGTTTAATCTTACCTGGGTTAAAACATTAATGATTCTTCTACTTTCATTATCAAACGTTCATAAAATCGTTTCTTAAGCCACCCTCAGATATTTCTGTGGTCACAGTGAAACTTGTTGAAAACCACTGGTTGTGTGTATAACAGTTTTAAACTTATTATTATTGTTCTGATTGCTACTAAAGAAGCAAAAAAATCCATTCGGTAAACTTATAAAAACGTGGGTATTGGCATCCTATTATTAATTTAAATTACAACAATAATCAATGGACAAAGCAGTAAATTAATAAATTATATACAAAATATGGTAAGTACATAGTATTAACAAGTGACATCAAATTAATTAACAATACGTTATAAATAATATTTGATTGATTTTTGTTTTTGATATTAATAATTAATAAGTAACTAAGTAAAAAAAAAATCAAATATTTATTAAAAATGTATAATCAGAAAGCAACCGAAAAGCTTTAGTTAATATAAAAATTATTAATTTAAACAGTGGTAGTTTACATTAGAAATGTGTAACAGGTTGGCACAAAATGATAATGAGAAAATAATTATTATTTTATTTAGCTTTCTTGCATATAACATGTAATCATCATTACTTTTAATTACAATTTATATGAATTATGTGCTTTTAATTTCAAACAGATGTTTATTTAAACAAAACAAAAAATTATTTAATTTTATAAATAAAGATTGACTTTATTAATACTTTAATTAATGAGTTAAAATTGAATTAAATTTTCTAACTAACTACTTGTGTTATTTATAAATGTTGAACAGATTCTTTGGTAAATAAAATATTTTCCATATTTATAAAGACTCAAAGGAGAGTTTACACAACGTTTTTTATGTTATTAATTAATAATTCTGATTGAAATATAGAAATTTAACTATAGCATAATAAAAATAATAATTATTTGTTAAAGAATTCGGTTTTTGAAAATAATACTCCGCAATTAAACTTGAGAATAAATTTAAAAAAATTATAAAATAAAAATGGTTTACGATGACCATTTTAATAAAAGGATAAATGGTAATCTGTGAGCTTTTTTAAAATAATCCACTAAGCCACTTTAATAAAATTATTTTCTTGTTAATTATAGACAATAGAGGGGTTTTTCTTGTTTGTTTGTTTATTTTTATTACAGCAAGACGGTTTATTATTACTTTTAATTGCAAAAATAAAAAATTAAATTTTAATACTGTGAGCCCTGATCAAACGTTTTATACGATTTACTCATTCCAATGTATTAATGTCATCTCACAATAATTAATTAACATTTGGATTGATATGTTGAAGATTTATAACTACCATGCAAATTTAATGGATTAAATTTTAGGTATTTATGGGCATTAGTTTTAAAGGATTTAATATTATATTTGAGAGGGTAAATGACCGATATTAACGCATTAAATTACATAAAGTAAATAGCTTTGATATTTAGCTGTGCGTCTGTCATCTGCCTTAACTGTAAAGGTGTAGAGTTGATCTACGGATTAATACCTTAGGTTTGAGCAAAAAATAAAAATTTAAATCGTGTGAATACACGTTTAAAATTCAAATTTAGTTATTGGAATAATTGGTCCAATTTAGGTAAATTAGTTTAACTAAAATAAAAAATCTTGAAAAGAATTAAGATTTTGTTAATTATTTTATAGAAAAATGTCAATAGGTGTCCAACCTTTTAATCATAAGCTATCAAGCTATCAAGTGCCGCAGATACAATTAAATATTAGCGACAAAACGAAGCGATGCTCAAAGTATTTCAATTATAGCATTAGAAATTTGAATGTTGCAGATTTTTTGTGGAATTTGTGACACACATATAAGAGGTTGGAAATGCTTGTCGTAAATGGTTAACAAATATATTTTTTTGAATTACTGTTAAAATTCAAGAAGTTTCATTTTGAAAGCAATGCAAGTTTCTTATCAAGAAAGAATAAAATGTTTTTGCAACTGTAGTAGAAAATTATGCAAATAAAAAATCGGTTGCCATCTAATTTATCACAATAAATAATTACAACCAGTGCTTAATATATAAAACTGGCAAAATATAATGAGATAAAAGTAATTAAAAATAATTATTTCACCAAAAAAAAAAAAAAAAAAAAAGTTATAATTTCCCTACTTAAAGATATTATATTACCACCATAAGGTAGGATGATAATTTCTTACAAACATTTTTTTCCACCTCATTCCCTGTTTATTTATAAATGTTATCACATTCTTTTCATTTTTTTTTTTTTTGTTGCAATTTTAATTCTATTTCCAGAGACTTGGAAGTATTTGTTGTACATAGAAATATTTTTTTTTTTTTTTTTAGAATAGAAAGTAAAAAAAAAATAATCTTATATCCATTTCATCAGAATAAAAGTTAATAAATCGATTTTAAATCAGGTGAAAGAAATTTTACGCAAATAAATTTTCCCCTCTGATAATATATTTTTAATTAAAACGAAAAAAAAAAATTCTTCACAATGCCTAAGCTTACGTATTGCTTAGTAACGTCCAAACGATTATTTACATGATGGCATTTATGATGGGGAATGTTTTAGCGAACATATTTATCCACCACCACCTGCCTTCCAATATTAAATTTAATATTTATTCTCCAAAAAACAAAAACCAATATTAATGACATAATTAATTTTTTGTATTTTTAGTAGCTTTTGAGCTGTTTAGTACACAGTACTTTATAGTACTAATGTGATGACAATAGATGATTTTTTATAACAATATTTGATATGTTTCTGAGAGACATATAAACAGCAAGTATATAAAAAAAACGAAAAAGAAACATTTTTTTTTTGCGCATCATGAAAAATAAAATTTATATTATTTTTATATGTTCATAAAAACAGATTTTAACTTTCACTTAATTTCCCATACGATATAAACGAAAACGTAAGAATATAGAAGCGTATAGAAGTAAGAATTTATTATAAGCAGACATATACTTGGCACAATAAAATTTTACTGGCTTAATTAAAGAGTTGCAAAGTGTGTTTAGTTTATCGGTATATATAGGAGCTTGTAATAAATAAATAAATATGACACTTTTTATTTTAATTATGAGTACATGACACATTTTAAAAGTCATTATAATATGTTGGAACAGTATGAAGTACCAGGCTAATGGAATAGGTTTTACATTAAACGGAATGCTAAACGTTGTATAATTGAGTACTTGGAATTAGTAATAATAAAATGATAGTACGGGTAGGATGGAAGGTATTTAACATAAAAATAAAGTAACACAAGATAAATGGACCGAAAGACAGTAAGCAACTTATTAGCTTTCAATTAGATGTCAAAATGTAACAGAAGGCAGAAAATTTTCTAAGAATTATTAGATATTTTATACAAAAATCCTTCGATAAATGTACCTCTTTTCAGATGAATTTCTATTTTATTTTTTTTTTTTATTAAACAAGGCACAAGTTAATCATAATTATGATTAATAATGAATTATATTTTAATTTAGATTTTATTAACTCATCGAAACGACTATGATAAAAACGATAAATGATTTAACGAAGAATCCTTAATAATAATTTTTACTATTTTAATGGATTTTCAGGAAAAATAATAATAAAAATATATTTTTACTGCTGTCTTTTTCATGAAAATTCTCCGATTTTCTAGCGACACTGATGCCATTCTTGGTATTATTTAATGTTTTACAACTTGTAAAATTAATAGTCCATTGGGAATTTTACATAATTAACTAATCGTAGAATTAAAAGCGATACTTTTTAATTAATTATAAAAAATCGATGTCCATTAAAATTATCAACAAATATTGAGTAATATTAATTATAATTAATATCGATTTACAAACAAAATTTAATAAAAAGAAAATGAAAGGAAAAATGTTTTAAGATTCCTTTGGGAATACAACGTTGGGATAAAACAAAACAATTACATAGCAAATAGTTAAACGATAATTACATTTAATAAATTACCATTAAAAGTGCAAAAAGTTTTTAGTTTTTCTTTTAAAAGTTCATTAGAAAAGGTTTCTAAGTTGATAATTTTTTTTCACTTTACTTTAGATTGTTTGAATATTAGAATTAACTTTTTCAATTTATCAAATAAAATTTGTTGAATTTTCATTGTTATACGGTCACTTTTAACTAGTGTCTTGTTTTATAAGGTTTTATGGCACATTTACCTTCGTTTTATAAATAATTTACAGGTGAATCGTTGATGTGACATGTTTGTAAAAAAAAAATGTAATAAACCTCGTTAACGTACCGTATTTACGGAATAATAGAGGACCATCTTCAAGAGAATTGAACGTTTTACGCTCTATGTAAAGTTGTTTTCCAGATGGATCTGTAATTAATACGTCTTAAATAGTCAGGAATTTTCTATGATTTTTATACCAAATTAGGAGTAATAAATGATCCAGAAAACATAGCTAAGTAAGAATATAGCTATGTACCTGATTATTATGTAGAACTGCAAGAAGCAAGAAGATGAAAGTCAAGAAGTTTAACTATTTTAAGATTTATAGTTTTCGAAAGATTCAAAAAATAAAAGTCACTTTGCGTAAATTTCTACGCGAAAAGCAGAAGATGATTAAATAAAATGTTTAAATAAGCTTGTGGAGTTTAAGCCCCCTCGTGAAACTCGATTATTAGCTACAAGAACTGGACATAGATGAACGGTCAAGATAGATAATGAAAAAATTTCCGTCTAAAATTTAGAGTCCAGTTCTTTAAAACAAACGTCCGCAAATACCTAAAATCTGAAATATTTGCTTATTTTATCCATAGATGGACTCTATATTATCTAACATAAAATTGATTGTGCATTATTAATTACAGTTCAAATAAAAAGCTCCTTCAAGTTACTTTCAATTATTATTAAAAAAAAAGCTTAAAAGCTCTATAATTCACAACAGTAGCATACAAATATAATAAATAAAATATTCTAGTTACTTTAGATAGTAATAAATATTCCCATTTTTTATGGTAAATAAATAATTTCTAACTTGCTTACAATATAATGTGATCAGACTAAAAAAAAAATGTTTTATTAATTATTGGGATTTACTTTATTAAAAAAAATAATAATGATACCGATAAGTCATTTAAAAAAATTAATTTTATTTTCGTTTTAATTTTAATCGATCTGTAAACGGAGAGAATTTTTGTTTCTATGCAAATCAATTTCGCTTCTTGAGAAGAAGAAAAAAAAAACAGAAATAATTTCTCGATTTAAATTTATTTTGTTGGTATTTTAGTTATAATTTCTAAGTTTAAGAAAATGTTTAAGAAAATAAGAAATAATTGGAGATAAAAAATAAATTCCATTCTTCTAGACATGTATTCAGAGTATTATTCACAACGGAATATGTGTTGCATAATTGAATAGTAAATCTTTAAACTTTATTTTCTTAAAAAAAAAAAATAAGAAGTTTATATTTAAATACATAAAACAATTTAAAATGCGAAGAAAAAAGAAAACTTTTAAAATTCCTCAACACATGTAATAGAAAAATAATTATTTATTAAGTTTAAAAAAAAAATCTCCGAAAAACAATCTTTCATTACGGATTTATAATAATAATAATAATAATAATAATAATAATAATAATAATAATAATAATAATAATAATAATAATAATAATAATAATAATAATAATAATAATAATAATAATAATAATAATAATAATAATAATAATAATAATAATAATAATAATAATAATAATAATAATAATAATAATAATAATAATAATAATAATAATAATAATAATAATAATAATAATAATAATAATAATAATAATAATAATAATAATAATAATAATAATAATAATAATAATAATAATAATAATAATAATAATAATAATAATAATAATAATAATAATAATAATAATAATAATAATAATAATAATAATAATAATAATAATAATAATAATAATAATAATAATAATAATAATAATAATAATAATAATAATAATAATAATAATAATAATAATAATAATAATAATAATAATAATAATAATAATAATAATAATAATAATAATAATAATAATAATAATAATAATAATAATAATAATAATAATAATAATAATAATAATAATAATAATAATAATAATAATAATAATAATAATAAAAAAAAAGAAATTGGTTTTAAA